>JAKOGI010000059.1:410000-447500 GCA_029747015.1 Carnegiea gigantea | reverse complement strand
ACTGGACTTTTATGCATGCAGACTGACAGACTCCGCTACTAGACCCTGATCGATCCTGGCCGGATTCTGGGCTTGACACAGACTTAATTCTGCTTCTAGACACTGACTGCCAGATTCATTGTCTTTTTTGTTTTTTTTTTTTTTGGGAGAATTTCGACTGGGATCCTTCTTTTATTAGCAGAATAGACACTCTAAATTGGAATTAGAACCTTTTCGGTTTCTAGATCAAGAGTCTGTTTAGGACTTAATTAGCCTAGAAACCATTTTGATTCCTAATCTAATTCATGGACTCGATTTTTCCATAATCTAGGCTCTGCTAAGATTCACAGTATCAATGCATGGTCCTTTGATCTAAAGAAGTTTAATCATAGAAGGACACGTTGTATTCCCAATCATACACGAGTTCTAACCTAAACAAGAGTTCTATATTACAGAGGTTTCAAGTCAGGTTTCGAACAATCCTTTCACGACCCAACGCTTCGTATGCCACGCATGAGATACAAGGTGTTGGGCGCTAATTTGTCATATTTTATGTGCCTCTTTCACCTAAATTTTAGCTCGTGTAATAACTTAATCTTTAGGATTTTTACTTGTTTTATTTACTTTTATAGGTAACAAGTTCAATCAAGAAACTACTGCGAAAAGAAGCAAAAGAGGGTAAAAAAAGGGTAGAAAACAAAGCATTGCACGACGACCGCCTGTCGCCTGCACGATGGCCACCTGGCCAACAGAGCTAGCAACACCTAGGCTGTCGGGATTAAGACAGGCCGTCAGGGCCCATGGCACCCCCATCGGGACTAAGACAGCCGCTGCCAAAGCTCAGTTTGCATGTTTCATAGCCCGATTTTGATTCCTTTTTAAGACTTTTCTTAGGATTTCTTTTAGAGGATTCTTAGCCTAGGGTTTAGTTTCAAAAAGACCTCATTAGGGGGAAATAATGTAGGTAGTTTAGGATGATTTTGGGATTCAAGCTTGTAGATTTCAAGTTCATTCAATCAATTCACACCTGAGTTTCCCCTTTCTCTCTCTCTTTATTTCATGTTTTTGTTCTTGTTTAGGTTTTGTTAGTTTAATTCTTGTATTTGATTTGTTTATTTTAAATGTTTAGTTTTCATTGTTAATCCATATTTAGTTAGATTGATTAGATTAGATTAGTTTCATTCTTTCTCCTCTCTAGTTCATGTTTACTTTCATATTTGCTAGTTTAGGTTTAGTTTGGGATTTTTGCATTTTGTTGATGATTATTTCTTAATTTTGGTTAGCTTGGATTATGATTAGCCTCTTGATGGCTAATTAGTCTAGGATTAGGGTTAACCACATCCAATTTATGCATAGAACTTAGAGTTTTCTCTCATGCCCGTGAAGTATTTGATAAAATGCTTGAGAGAGCTTTCATCTATATTTTTGGCGATTGACTTATGCCGAGAGGTAAGGTCAATTAGCTAGTGTGGGAGAGGGGATAGCCGGGTTCGGGACATAAAAATAGTCCCAATCCTAGCTAGGTCCAAGGGTTGCTAATTTTGTGGTCTAAGTAGATTAACCCAATGAAAATAGGTGGTTAGACTAATTAGACTAATTCGTGACCTTTGAGAGAGAGTTTGAGTGGTCTTCAATGGTGCAACTGACCATTTATTATTTTTAGTAGAAGCTGGCTAGGTTAGGACTGACCTCGATTAATTGGTTCGTCAATTGGCTTGATTACAATGACAAGCCTCTTTTTGTATGTTTGTTAGTTTAGTTTAGGTGCCTTTCTTTCGTTTTCATTTATCCTAGCTTAAAATACTCAAGCTAATCTCGGTACTTGGAGCCCAACTCCTTGTGAACGACACCCTGAGTAGTGGATGATAAACCTTGCACTTGGGATTATAAATATTAACACTCGAATTCTTCCTATCACAAGGTATTACTAGAACGTCTTGGATGCTTCCCCGAATCATAGTGACTGGGAAAGTATGTCGTGAGTGGGTGAAGCAATTGGCTACATAGTTGGAAGTCTAAATTGACCCACTGAGAGACCACCTACTTTCTTGAGCATTAAAACCAAGGTTTTGCCTAAAGATGTTGTTGATCTCTGATAGGCAGTGTCTTATATTGCAAGTATGTCTAATGCAAGGACAATCAAGATAATTTCCCGCATTGAATTTCAAGTCTCCCCATCTCAAAAACGTCCCCAGTGGAGTCGCCACTATCAGGATCTACCTCACCAGGGGTGTAATCCAGCACAAATGGTTGAGCTCGTGTGATAGGTACTTTTATATTTTTCTAGAAATTACATATTTATTTTGTTTACTTTTATTTTTATTGCAAGCTAGGTAGAACTCGGGTATTGGTTCATAGGAGAATAGGCTTAGGCCTGGCCATAGAACTTGGCTAGGTTCCTTGGTCAGGACCAGGTCCATCTCTCTTAGACTAGATCCTGGCAATCTTCTCAACCTGGCCTAGAATCTAGGTGCAGGCCTGATCTAAGATCTTGAGTAGGTTCCTGGGTGAAATCAGATCCCTGATTCTAGTCAAGGTAGATTCTACTGCCTAGATCCCAATCTATTTTACTTTGACCAACAGTGCAGGAACATATGCAATATTAAAATAGTAAATAATTAATCTTTAGCTACATAGAGTTGCCATTGAGTTTTAGGAAACCTTATATAACATAACACCGTTCGAGGTAGATCGTACTGATAGCAACACCGAATGGACAAATTGTAGCTGTTTCAAAAGGGTTTTGGAAAGGCCCCGAGCAATCCCTAGTGTAGAGATCTATCCTGACTCCTTGGTCTGTAACTGAGATTCTAGATTTAGGGGCGAAGGTATGATGATGTGATGGAGTGCACCCTATCACTGCCTGTCATCACTAACGGTCCTTATTAATCAATACAGGAAATTAAAATTTAATCACACTAACATATATCCATGCAACCAATTAGAATCATTCATATAATTATGCAAAAGGTACAAACTTTAGTCTAATGCAAATAAAAGTAAAGTAAATAAGTTACAACAGACGAGAATGATCTAAAGATTACAACTTTCGTAATTTATGATCAAAAATCATAAAAGAGGAATAAAATAGAAGAATAGGAAAAGATAGAATCTTTGCCCTAAGGATAACCACTTGATTAACCTAGGAACCTAGCAGAGTGACGCATTTTTTAATTGTCAACCCAATTCTTTACCTTCAATGTAGGGAGTATTTCTCTCCTCAATTTTGATGCTCTCAACGCTCTAATATTTTGATGTGTTTTTATGCCTCTAACTGATTTGATACCTCTAACTGATGCCTGATCCATGCCTCTAACCCCTAGGTGTAGCCCTCAATTTATACTGGTAGAGGGATAGTCTAAATCGATTTAGAAATAAGAGACCTAATCGTAGTCCCATTAAGGTTAATCTAAACAGATGCAATAATTCAACTAGGATTCTGACTACTCAGTCTCGGTAAACTAATCAGCGTAGAATTCCAGTTGATTAATTCCGTTTCAGTGGAAAAGGACTCAGAGAAAGGGAGCCCAATTAGGCTTGCATCTAGTGGACCTTGCCCAGTTCTTGGAAGTGGAAACCCGCTCGGGTTCTTGGGTTAGGCCATAGACCACACGATTTGTTTTGGCCATAACTTTCACGTCCGACCTCCGTTTTAAGAGATTCTTTTTTTCCTTAAAATCTTATTAAGCATAGTTTTTAATAAAATTAATTTCATAATTTCAGATACGCTTGGGACACAATATAAGCAAGATAGTGAATAGGTGTCATTTTCAGCACAGGTCCAAATATTCGACTTATATCTTTTTAATTGCTTATTGGACTTTAGTGGATAATATGTGATTAGAAAGTTTATTCACTGAAGGATGTTCATACCTAGAGTTAATAATCTTATACTGCCTAGAGTGCATTCCAACTGGGCGCCTAACATTGTCAATTTGAGTATATTTGGGCTTTATTAACGTTTTGAACTCGAATTCATGGATTATTCTACTGGGCTCTAAGTATACAAGTTGGAGTATAATTTTCGTCATTGGAAAAATTAAAAAATAAGATGGCATTTTTAGGTCTCTATAGAGACAAATGGGTACAAAAATGTGATGATAAGATACTTGTATCGAGGTTGGGCATGGTGTTTGATAGGATTGAAGATTGTCTTGAATTCTATAAGAGATACGCCATTTATATTGGCTTTAGTATTCCTAGTAATCCTATTTGGAAGAATAAGTTGGGGAACTATTAGAAATGATTTGTGTGCTCTAAAGAATGATTTCAACAACCTACAAAGACCCTGAAAATTGCTACATTACTGCCAAAGCTATGCCCCAAGCCAGAGACAAAGCTGATGGGAAAAAAGTGAAAAGAAAGAAGGAATAGACAAGAGAAGGGTGCCAAGCTCATATTATTTTGAGATCGACTGAGGATGGGAAGTTTGAGATAATCCAATTTCACGAGGGCCATGTTAAACTCCTATGCACACCCAGTAGGAGCAGTTTCTCACTTGTAATAGAATTGTTAGCTCTGTCAATAAAGACATGATTTGCAAGCATACTAGATCTGGCGTACGACCATCAAAGGTTTATTACACCCTAAAAGAGCAGGTTAGTGGCGACAAAAGTATCCATTGCAAGTAGAAAGATTTGCATAATTGTCGTAAAGACTTGAAAGCTCCTATAAAAGACATACATGCATGTGTTTGTAGACGTACTGAAGATGAAAAAGGAAGTCAACCTTGACTTCTTCTTTGACTATTAGGTTTATGAAGAGAACTGAATGAAGAATGTATTTTGGTTAGACTCTCTGAGCAGAAGAAGCTACGCCCTCTTCGGTGACATCTTATCATTCGATACACCCATAAGACCAATAGATAGTCAATGGGTTTTGCCCCTTTTAAGGGATTAAATCACCATAGGCAGTTAATTTACTTTGGGGCTGGTTTGTTGAGAAATGAGAAGGTGAAGTTGTTTCTCTCGTTGTTTAGTAACATCTTGAATGTCATGGGAAGCCACATGCTGAAAACAATAATCATATACCAAGGTTGAGCGATCAAACAAGCAATAGCAAATGTTTTCGATATGCCAATCCATTGATTCTACATGTAGCACACCATGAGAAAGCTTCCTATGAAAGTAGGTTGCGTGCTAAATGGTTGAAAGCATTTTATGGACCACATCAAAGGGCTGCGTCTGGGCATCGAACCCTCTCGATGAGTTTAAGGAGTCTTGGGGAGAGATGTTAGAGAAATTCAACCCAATTCATAACGAGTTTTTACGCTAAATATATGACATTCGTGCCCTTTAGATGCATGCTTATTTTAAAGAGGACTTCTTGGGAGGTATTTTGAGGATGATGTCGGGTTCCAAGAGTTAGATTTCTATGTTTGGTTCCCTAACATGCCCTGATCTTAGTCTAGTGGAATTTTGGGTCTAGTTTGTGCACGCTATTGATTCGCAATGCCATTGTGAAAGAAAAGCCGAAAATGCTTCTTTGACGTCCTTTTTAGAACTGAAGACGTACTATAAGATATGGAAGCATGTGAGGAACATCTACACTCACATTAACTTCTTTGTCCACCAGAGACAATTATACGCCAATCAGGTGTATTGTCACGTGCAAGGTATTACTAATGTAGAAGGTGATCATACTTATGAGATCAAGCATACTTTTCAAGAGACAACGAGGATCTGCTATGTGGTGCACCATGAAGAATCTTCCAAATGCTAGTGCTACTGGTTTTCACAACCAATTCGCTAAAAGAAATTCCGCCAGCATATATCATTAATAGATGGATGAATATGAAAGCAAAAATGCCCGTAGATGACTTTGACAGTGTTTTTGTAGATATTAGTGGAAAAATAACTGTGTAAAATAAACCAATATCTAACGTGTGGTCTCAGTTTTATAAGTGTGTGGATCTAGCTGGGCGGGACCCTACAAAGTTATTGGTGTTGTTGAGTTCTACGATTTTTGGTCGAGCATGAACTTCACAATATGGGTAGTGAGATAGCAAGTAATTTAGCAACAAATCTACATACATACTTTGCTTGTGTTATGCCATAACATATTGGAATACATCAATCTCTAATGTCCGTAACTAAAGGAAGGGGAAAGAGGATGAAGACAGGTGTTGATAGGACCATTACGCAGCAAACATATATGTGGATATGCCATTCTAAGGCTTAGATTTATCAATTCCAGTGCTCGTGTACAAGTGTATCATCATCCTAAGACTTAGATTTATCAAAATTAGACTCAATCCCGCTTGACTGACACAACTACTTTATTAACATATTAACATTGGAAGCAAGCTTTTTCAGTAGCAGTATTGCCTCAAAGGATAACATCCAGTAGCACGTGCCTCAAAGGATAACACCCAGTAACGCGTGCCTAAAAGGCATACTTATCATTTCAAATTTTATTCCATCTCTTTTTCTTCTTTATTCATAATTTTCATTCATTATTTTCTCAGAGTAATCGTGTTACAAGCAAGTAGAAGAATCACTCATGGAAGCCTAAGACCTAAAGATAATGATAAAGGAATAGCAAGGACTGAATTACATACCTATAATGAACAACTGGGGTTAGAATTAAAGCTTAAAATGTCACACTGAGGTTGAAAACCTATCGTGCACATCCTACTTACATACAAGCCAATAATCAAAGCACAGGGGATTCAAGCTAATCAGAAATAGTCCAAACGTCCCCAAAAACAAAAAAATCTTCAAACTTTTTCAAAAATGGGCACCTCACCCCCACACCAACACTTTACAAAGTACTCATTATGGGAATTAAGGCGCTAAAAAGTAATCACATAAGCTACACAAACGTAAAAACCAAATGAAACCACAAATATATACAAACTGGGACATGATGAAAATCAAAAACACAACTAAAAACAAACACAAAATCACCAAAATCAAAATCTAAAAAGAAGAGCAAAAACAAAAGTAACTCTAAAACAAACCAAACCACTAAATGACTAAAATCAAAACCAAAACAAAATAAAATAGGACCCAAACACAAAAAATCAAAAAGCAAAACGACTAAGTAAAGAAAAATAAAAACCAAAACTTAACAAAAGAAAACAAAACCAATCAAGACCAAAACAAACTTAATCACCCAAAATGAAAACAAGACCAAGCCAAAGACTTACTAAACACCAACCTAAATCAAAAGAAACCGAAAACAAAACAAAATAAAAAAGAAAAGCTAAATACAAAACAAAAACAAAAACACTAAAACACCAAAAAGGAACAAAAAGAAACTATTAAACAAAAACAAGACCAAAGGAAAACCAAACTCACCAAACTAAAGAAACAAGACACCAAACTAAGGGAACAAAACACAAATTCAAGGAAGCCAAACAATGAAACTAGAACATACACAAGGACAATCCTAGATGTTCACAACTAACAAATATTCACAAAATCAATAACACAATCAAGAGTGATCATAGCCCACAAGGCTCAACAAATCCGAAATTGTTCCTCAAGATCGATCACCCATTACAATCACAGTCCTAAATATCCACAACTAAGTATGAAAACAAAGAAAAGAAAAGAAAATGAGAAGAAGGGTGGAACGATCATACCAAGTCAGGTGCAAAAATACACCTAAGCTATACCTTTGGAAATCCACTTAGCTAGAGGTCTTTGGAGCATCAGCCACTCCATATTAAGCTGAAAGTATAACTCGAATCAAAACTCGTCAAAGCAAATAACAACTTATCAAACCAAGAAGCCCAACTCTCATCACATAAAAATAGTGAAAAGCAGTAAGTTAGAGTCAGAAAGAGTACATTCACCCAGCTAATAAAGCACAAGTAAGGGCCCGCTTCAACTTATCAAATAGTTGAGCCTAATCAGACAGGAAATGAACATACTTAGAACGAGTCAGTATTGGGGTCATTGGCCTATATCATCATGAATGAACAACCTAAGCAAAATAGTGGATGCAAAGTTCACAAGTCTGTTAAGTCCAATATGCATATGAGTCTGGTCTAAAGCAAAATTCTTAGTGGCAATGATCTCAGACTCAACAAATTCAAACTTGTAATACTAAAAAAGGCAGTCAGTTTACATAGGGTCAAAAGAGAAGGACTCATTATCAGCACAAAAACCATCATTAGAACTTCTATGGATATCAATCTCATAAGGAAAAGATTCATATTCTACATATAGAAGATTATCATCTAACTTAAATAGAAGGTAAGGAATGATGGGATCAAAAGATAATGATTCATATTCAACATGGAAACCTATATCAAGACCTTCAGTAACATCAAACCCACATGAAAAAGATTCATATTTTGTATAAAGAATATCATCATTAAAGTCCAAAATAGTGGCTTCAGTTACCTCATTGCATAACTCCTATGAAATATCTTCATATGATTCATCTAAATCATGAGGCTCAACTTCAGGTGTGATGCTTATTTCTAACTCACTAACAATATCCAATTGTTCACCCACCTCAAACTCACAGAAGTCGTTCAGGGTGGTGAGTGGGTCGGCAGAAACTAGGACATCATTAGTGATGCTCTTAGGTGATCTAGTGCGGGATGCAAGGTTAGGTGATAGAGGCATAGGGAGGTCACTCTCTTGATCTAAACTAGAAAAATACATGTCTTCATTCAAGTCAGGACTAGCAGAATAAGAGGGTTCAAAATCATCATAGAGACTAATTTCAGATTTAGGAGATCCTAAACTAGAATCAACCTCACTATAAATCTCACTATTTTGGTTAAAACATTGAGAACATGTAGCAATTCTCGCTTCCATAGTCTCTATCATTTGATCAGTCATTTTATTGATCTTTTTCCAAAACTTGCACATGTAGCATCAACATAAGCACGAAAAGGACAAGTATAAGCATCATGATCAGAAGATTCACAATAATCGCGCAAAGCAGGAGGCATATAAGAAGAAGATGGGTGGTCTGAAGGGTAAGAATTAGTATGAAAATTATACTCTTCATGAGTTGGATATCTAAAAGTCTCGCTAGCTTGTTCAAACGCATAGATTTCCCAAGCTAGTTTTTCCAAGAAATCTCAAACTTCATTTTGAGTTTTAGATAATAATTCTATTAAACCCCTCGGACAAATTGATTCAACATAACTCCTTGACTCAACATTTAGACCCATAGCAATGACCTCACAAATTTTCTATTTTTAAAAATTGTGATTCAGTAGAGCACGATAATCATTTAGCCTTGAAAGATAACTCCAAAAAAGTTCATGCTCATTTTGTGGGAAATAGAAAACTGGCATTTTGTTTTTAAATTTTTTTAAAATTTTTTCAATTTTTAGGGGTTTTCAAGTTTTCTAATTTTTTTGAATTTTAGGCTTTTCTAATTTTTTTGGATTTTTGAATTTTTCACGAAACGATCAAGCTAAGTAACAATTAATAATGAAATAAACAAGGTAAGACAAAACATATGCAACTAAAAGAAAAGTAGTTAAGAAAATAAAAATGTGACCTAATCTCATGCCGTCGTTCCCAGCAACGGCGTCAAAAACTTGTTGGATATTTTTGAGTGAAAAAAATAAAGACCACAAGCATACAGCTTTCACTGTAGTACTTGAGGATCGTCTCCACAGAGATGAGGATAAGATTAAGGTCACTAAACAAGGTCAGGTTATAATAACCTAAGCTAATCAAGAATCAAACACAATAGGACTAAACTAATCAAGATAAGTTAGAGTAATTTAATCTCATGCCCATGATGTCTAAGATTATCAGCCAAGCCAAACTCACTGAATTCGACTAATGCATATGAATCCTTTGAACTTGCCTAACCTAAATGAGACCCTAATAAACCAAAAAGAAACCACCATACTGTGTTTGTAAATAAATTAACCTAATCCAACCCCAAAATAGCAAGGGCTATGGAAACAGGGGATGGACATAACCTAAATCGACTCCAAATCAGCATTTATTATGAAGAAACAGGGGAAAGAAAACAGAAACATAAACCAAACTAAAGAAACAATCAAGCCTAACCATCCAAACTAAGCTAAAATCTACCAAGCGATCAATCGAAACTGGCACTCGAAACAGTTGCACTGAGCAAACTAGAGGAAACAAACTACTAAAATTTACTCAACTAAAGGCATATTTGCATCTACCACACTAAAGGAAACAAACCACTAAACCATAGGGCAAAGGCTGAGAACAGAATAGAGGAGCACAAATCAACCCAGAATCAACACTAGAGTACTGATGCTTCCAAATAGAGCATACTAAGCATAAATCAAGTCATGGGCGAAAATTAGAATAGACTTGGTTCATCCAAAACAAGTAGAAAAACAGAGTAGTAGGGAGGGGGAAAACAGAACCGAATTAGATTAAAAAATAGAGCAGCAAACAAGCGAAGAGGAAGAATCAGAATGCTGACTGCCCATAAGACCAATCAACTCCATCATTCAATCTTCATTACTAGCATAAGAACCACCCAAAACTAAGTGACCAATGAGCTTCAAAGTTCATTAAAAATGGCAAAATCACAGCTTCAACCGTACCAGAACAGGGGTAGGGCATAAGGGAAAATGAAATCATTCAAACTTGAACCCAAAACATTATAATTGCAAGCTAAAAATCAAGAAGGATGACTCCAAATTACAAAATCTAGCCTACTTGTATGAATTCGAAGCTAACACACGGATCTGAAATTGAAATAGATGAAATGAACAAAAACCCTAAATCACTAATGACTGAAATTAAAACCAAGAACAGCCTAAAATTAAGCCTAAAAATGTAAAAGTAAAACCTAGATTACCTAATTGCGCCACTTGCTTGATATATACCTGAGCCCCTTCAATCGCTACACTTGAATTCTGCATGATGTGGATGGTCTGAGATGGGGATGACGATGTGGGTGTGCTGCCAGTGTTGTGCTGGTAGTGGAGAAGGTAGAGATGGAGACGTTGGTGGTGTTCTAGTGCGAAGATGGAGAGAGAGAGAGAGAGAGATGAGTTAGAGAGATGGAGATAAAGGAGGGGGGCTATCAGGTTTCAGGTACCCGAGAGGAGAGAGAAGAAGAGATTAAGTGAGGGATAAGGGAAGAGGAGATAGAGGTCACGTGCCTTGCACGTGGGGGGGCTGGGTAGATTATTTAGGTGTTTTTTTTTCTTTTTTTCTTTTTTTGATGATGGATGACATAGGTTGGGCTTAAATCAACTTAGCTCGATTCTTCATTTCCGACATTTTTTCATCTTTTTCTTGCATTTTTTTCCCATTTATTCGATACCTACAAAACAAAATAAAATCAAATAAAAATCTAAAAATAACGATTATAACGAGCATAAATCGGATATAAAAGTATCGTAAAAATAATACATTTTTGGCATGAACAACAACCCCCCCAATGTCTTCAGATGAAGAACAGACTATGTCAGCATCAGGGTCTTAGTTATGATCGATAGGTGGTTTTTTAGTGATCATTAGTGTTTCTTTTATTTTGTTGTTTTAGTAAACAGACTATGACCCTTGGAAATGTGTTTCTAAATCATAATATATGTTCTCAGTTATAAACTGAGTTAGCAATCAACAGTTGCAGTCTTGGTGATCATTATAACTATGTTTGGTGACCACTAGACTCTTTTTATGGTGATCAACATAAGTATGTTGATTTTTCATGAAAAATATTATGAGGTATAGTTGGATGAGCTATTTATGCTTTATTCTTACCAAGACTCATAGTATAGTTTTTGTAAATGATATCAATTGGGGGTTAGTAAATTGCAGTTTTAGTGATTATTAGACCTATATTTGATGATCACTAGATCTGTTTATGGTGATCAATATAAACATGTTGGTTTTTTATGAAATATATCCTGAAGTATAATTGGATGAGCTTTTATTTTGTTGTATTTGGGGTTTATTCTCATAAAAAATCATAGTATATGTTTTCATAAATGATATCGATTGGTGATTAACAGTTGCCGTTTTGGTGATAGTTAGAACTATGTTTAGTGATCATTATATCTAGTTATGGTGATCAACATAAATATGTTTGATTTTCGCAAAATATATCCAAAAGTATAGTTGGATAAGCTTTTGTTTTATTGTATATGGTATTTATTCTTATAAAAAAAAAATGGAATATATGTTTTTATAAACGATAACAATTGGTGATCAATAGTTACAGTTTTGGTGATTATTAAGACTGTATTTGATGATCATTAGATCTATTTGTGGTGATCAACATGGCTTCAATTATAGCTACTAATCTCAGCGTGTTAGTTAATGATCAATAGGTATTGTTTTACTGATCATTAGTATTACTTTTGGCGATCATTAGAACCATATGCAGTGATCAGTAGATTTGTGCACAATGATCAACATAAACACATTTGTTTTTCATGAAACATTTCCTAAATTATAGTTAGATGAGCTTTATTTTGTTGTCTTTGGGGTTCATTCTCATCAAAAATCATAACACATGTCTTTATAAATGATATCAATTGGTGATCAACAGTTATAGGTTGGTGATTATTATGACTATCTTTGGTGATAATTATGATCAATATATTCTGAATTATAGTTAATCATATCAACATATTAGTTAGTGAATCAATGGATATTGTCTTAGTGATTATTACTATTGCTTTTGGCGATCATATTATCAAAGTACGGCGACCATTATGAATATGCTTGTAGATCACAATGTATGACTTCACTTAATAAACTTAGTTAGTTATTGACATATGCAATTTTGTTGAATATTAGAACTATGTCTTTGCTTAAAAATTTAGTTAGTTGGTCTGTATTTTGTTGTGGTTTAGCTTTATATTAATAAAGAATCATAATATATATATTTACTTATGGTTTTATTTGGTGATCAATAGATATAATTTCAGTGATCACCAATCAAACCATGCTTATATCTTTACATAGCTTTCAATAAATGTTCATTGCGAAATAACAACAAAATAACTTAGGCAAGTAAAAACAAAAACCTTCTTCATAGCCTTCAGATTAGGGATAAATTGTCCCCGTCTCTTTGAAATCTTTAGCTCTTTTATGCTCATAATTGACTATATCATCACAGCAGCACATTGTCAAGACATTCAACTTTGGATCCTAAGCATAAAAATAGTGTATAAGATAGGTTGTTAAGGTGCTTACTTTTTATTTCCCATGCAAATGAAATTATGACGAGCTACTTACATCATTTTGTTTCAAGTCAAACTACCTCTTTTCTCCTTCCCCAGAATAGCTCTCCATATGCCTCATAAAAAATATGCCACAATGTATAACATTTATGGTTGTCCTCCACGCCATTGTCAAGTGGACAACCTTTAGCTTTTTTACAATTTCGTGTTTTAGATGACCTTTGGTCTCCAAGCAACATCTAAGTACTTTTGTCTACCCAAAAATTCAAAAAATCATATGTTATTAGATTGTAACAAGATCAAGGCAATGATAAACAGGAATGTTTTCAAGTGATTGTGCATAAACCTCACCATTTTCTCTAAACATTTTCCATATGTCATCTTGAATGATTTCTTGTGATCATGTTATCGATGATCTCAAACATATCGTCTCTTAAGTTAAAGAACAAAAAGAAGGGATGCCTTCTGCCATATACTGGGGTGAAAACATGTGATTTTTTATAGGAAAAGAAATAATAAAAAAATAGATATACATTATTAGATATGAACATTAATAATAAGTAGCCTTTAAGGAGCTCATTATATTAATAACATTGTAAATTAAGAGCTTACCAAATCAATTTCTTTGATCTTTCACCAGGGACATCTGGTCAATTGAGTGTCTATTATACACTAGAATTCAGTGAATCTTGGAAGGTTTTTATTTTCAACATTTCTTCAGTGAATAAATGTTGTATAGGATGAAAATAATTAATATTTATGTAATGACATGTATTATTGAGCATAGAACATTGTTGGTGACAAATTCAGTAGAGAACATACTTCGATCAGTAAATGTTTTATTCATGGTCACTATGCATTCATTATTGATCACTAAATTGATCAAGATGGACTTATAGATAGATTATAGACCATGAAGAGTCTCATTAGAGGACCAAGATCCATTTTTCTCTCCAATCATTTAGTTCAGCAGACCAGGTGTTGATTACATTCATTTCTACTTCTTCTCCTAGCTTGAGAGTACACATAGAAAACCGGGTTGCTTCCTTTTTGCATGCATCAAACAAAATTCACTAGAAACAAAAAAATTAATACACGTTTATTAGAAAATATGTACACATCTTGATCAATACTTATATTTCAATTGATTGCTAATCACTTGTCAAATGATCACTGACTAAACAAAGGCTGAATGTTAAGCGATAGGGGGAAAAAAACATTAACATAAATGATCACTAAATCTTATGCTAATAGATCACTAATCAAATATCTATTGATTACCAACAATACAATGACTAAATTCTAAGCAATGAGGGGAAAAGTAAATATTTAGATAAGTGATCACTAGTCATATTGCAGCTGATCACTAATCACATGTCTATTGATCACCAAGAAGGATTGAATACTAATCAATAAGGAAAAAAATTAAGTATTTAGTTAAGTGCTCACTAATCATATTCTAATTGATCACCAATCACAAGTCTATTTATCATCTACTAGACAAGGACTGAATTCTTAATAATGAGGGAAAAAATTAAGCATTTGGTAAAGTTATTGCTAATCATATTCATTCTTATCACCAATCACAACTCTATTGATCATCAAGGAGACAAGGGCTAGAACCCTATGCAACGTGCAGAAAAGTAAACATTAAAATAGTGGGCTAACATAAAGAAAATTAAGTTAAGATATCACCTTGCTTCTAGTGGCAAAGACATAGTCAGAAATAAGGAGCTTATCTTCAGAAAGTTCATTACCTAACTTTATCAAGTAAATAACAAATGATGATTAATACTCCATTGACATCTTTTCGGGCTGTAGCTTTTCTATCCTAGTAGATGGACCTACTTTCTCCACCTTAACAGGAGTAATGACAATAGCCAAATCCTTCTTATAATCATTTTTAGGCTGGCATTCTTTCTTTGTGATAGTTTTAAGCTTGGTCTTTGGTGACACTTTGATCTTCTTACCATCAGTTGGTTTCACTTCACCCTGCGTCATGGTAGTTTCTTTCTTCTCCTTGACTGGCTGGTTGGCAGCTGACACATTTGTTGTTTCTTAGCCACTACTTCTCTGCACAATAGGCTTACTCTTCTCTGACACCTTAGTTGTTTTTCCATCAGTTTATTTAACAAGCCCATGTGCTCAGGCTGCCTCCTACTACTGGACTAGCTGATTTATAGCAGGAGCTTTTATTGTTTCTTGGCCACCTTCCTTCTGCACAGTGGACTTAGTTTTTTTCTGAGCCCTCGATTCTATTGCTATGGGGTTGCTTACGTTGAGCCTTCAATGTGGGTGTTTGTTTTCTCTGCTGTACTGTCCATTTAGCAGCGGTAGCATTTGCTTCTTTAGTGCCATTGGTCTGCTGCATAATAGGCTTCTTAATCTTAATGGTCATCTTTCATGCCTCACCCTTTTGAGAAGCAGGCTCCTCTATTGCTATATATTTGTTCTCTGGAGCACTTTAACATGCATCGTAACGGAGCACTATTGTCTTCTTAGTGATCCACACCCTTTTCAGCGGTTATGTTTGCATCAGGAATGGGCAAGGTCACTACAATTGGATTTTGACTGTCTGATTGACTAAGTCCCAGTCCAAGACTAATGAAGGTCGTTGTTGTCTTTCTGTGCTTCCTACGTTACTTGATCCTTCACAAGTTCCTCAAAATGCTGCTCCCTTTCTCCACTGATGTTCGCATCAGCTATGGACACACTCACTACATTTGAACTCTAGGCTGTTTGGTTTATCAAGTCTGAGTTTGAGGCTAAATGAAAGCATGCAGCCATTCTTTGTTGATTTCTACTTTGCAAAGGCCTTCACAAATTCCATATGAGCATCTTGAAGCTCGATAATAGCCTCTATCATATTGGCAGTGTTGAAATTATGACCTTGATTGATTGGAGGTATTCCTTTCACCCTCTCCTCTTTCTGGGATTCATCAGGTGGAGTATGAGCATCACAATACGAGAAGAACATTGCTTTTCCTTTGTCTCTTATCATGCAAAGAGCTACATTGTTCTGGTACTTGCTGCATATGTAATCCATGATGCTGAAGAATTTTTGTGAGCCATTGTTAACTGTTTTATAGTAGCAGCGATCTCCTTAATGTTTTTCTACATTTTTTAAAAAATAAATATGTTATAATATTAAATTTTAAGGAATGACAGGGAAAAGGTCAACATTTAGTTAGTTGATCACTAATAATATGTCTTTTGATCACTAATCACATGATTATTAATCAATTATTAGACAAGCATTAAATTGCAAGCAATGAAGAGAAAACTAAACAATAAGAATGAAGAGAAAACTAAACAATAAGTTAAGTGCTCACTAATCTTATACATATTTATCACTAATGACATCACTATTGATCACCACCCACATAAGGACTGAATTAAAAGCAACATGGGAAAAAAACAAACATTAAGTTAAGTGATCAATAATCTTATGCCTATTGACAACTAATCACATAAGTATTAATCACCAATCTAATGACTATTGATCACTAAATAGTTGAAAATAGGGGTAGACAATGGATCGAGTCAGGTCGGGTTAGCGCCGACCTTTTTATAAAACAGACAGGGTCGGGTCATGATCATCCCGTTAAACCATTTGGGTTGGGTCAGGCCTTTTGTATAGATAAACGAGTCGAGTCAGGGCAGCCCATAAGCGACCCGCTTTTGGCCCGTTTTAAAATGGAACAAACTTGCACATAAAACTGTGTATAATAATTATTATTATTCATAAAGTGTTAATAATATGCTTAATTAATTGTAACATGTAAACTACTGTGTCAAGTAGGTTGGAAAAATAAAGGTAACTAAACGGGTCGTTAATGGGCCGACCCAGTCCAGCCGGTTAATATGCTTAATGGGCCGGGCACCATTAACCTAGTCTATTATTGGTCTAATCCTTTATTAGCCCTATTTTCAATAGACCGATCTACTTGACCCAATGGCTATTCAGCCCATTGTCCACCCGTAGTTGGAAATAAAAAAGTAAACATTCAGTTAAAAGCTCACTAGTGATATGCCATTTGATCACCAATAGCATCTCTATTAATCACTATACACAAAAGCATTGAATTTCAAGCAAAGAAAGAAAAAAGCAAACAACAATTTAAGTGATCACTATTGTTATTGATAATGATCACTAATCACATGACTATTGATCACTTAGTAGCAACAACATCTCCTAGTGTGGGTTCACTTTTGCGGGGTTTGGAGAGATCTAGATATAGGCAACCTTACTTCTACCGGCATTCCTAGCTATAGAGAGGTTGATTCTTATTGATCACTTAGTAGACAAAAATTAAATTATAAACAAATGGGGAAAAAATGTAAACATTTAGTTAGATGCTGACTAATGTTGTGATAATTGATCACCAATGATATCGCCATCCATCAACCATCTATGTAAAGACATAATTTTAAATTAAGTTAGGTGATCATTAATCTTATGTCTATTGATCACTAATCACATAAGTATTGATTATTATGCCTATTGATCACTTAACATTTGAAAAAAAAAAGTAAACATTAATTTAAGTGATCACTGATGTTTTTGATAACGATCATTAATCACTTGATTGTTGATCACTTAGTAGACAACAACTAAATTCCGAAACAATTGGGCAAAACAAAATGTAAATATGCAGTTAAATGCTGACTAATGTTGCTACAATTGATCACCAATGATATATCCATATCACTAATTTTATATAGATCACTAATTTTATAATATTGATCAACAATCTTATAGATATTGATCACCATCAACACCTCTATTAATCAGCATACACAAAGAAATAAATTCTAAGGGGTAAAAGTGAACACTAATCCAAATGGTCGTTAATGTTATGCAAACATATCACCAATTACATCTGTATTGATCGCCAACTAGGATGCTCACCTATATTATAACAAAGATGAATATGTTTTATTTATTACCTCAATTTCTGACTTCTTGTTGCCTTGAGTAGCTTGTTGATTAGGCTGTGTTGGATGTGGAACATCCAATAGAGGCTCGACGGTCTATCTCCCAAAACTATGGCTCTTGTCCTTATCTTCAATTCTTTTCTTGGTCTCTTCTTGAGTCCATGTGGACATCGTAGGGAATTCTCTTTTGACAATTCTCTTAATGAAGCCAAATTTGTTAAAGTAAAGCATCTAAAAATATAAGACAATCAAAAAATTATAATTAGAGGTAGCTTAGACACACAAAAAATTATAATTAGAGGTAGCTTGGACACATATGGCAGTTGATCACTAATGCATAACTTATTGCTCACTAGTAAGATTACGGTTGATCACTAATAGATTTTGTCATTCCTTCTTTAATGAAAATCGGTATTTTATTACCTTTGCAAATTAATATATGATGATGAGTGTGTTTCCTCATATTGATCACCAATTTTATAATGCACACTCATGATAGGTTTTGTGATTATCAATTTCTTATTGAAGAGGAGGACTTACCATCAAGAAGAAGAGTACACTGTTGAAATGTACCCTTTTTGCAGTCGTAGTCTATTTGCAGTGCCTCACACTACAAGCTTGTCAAAGATGAATTGACACCAGTTTAGGAAGGGATTTGATTGACATCCTTTATATTTTTCAAGAATGATCAACTGCAATAGCGGTTCTTCGATCCACTAAAGAAGTGGTTGACTAAATAGATGATGAAGTCTCTCTTGAAGTTTTCCCTCCATTTGTTGTGTCCAAGATGAAATTTGACATCTGAGTCAATTGTGGTGTGTTCTTATCCATTTGCCACTCTTTCATCCATGCATCATACACCTATTCATATTCTTCATCACTAGAAGACTTGCCCAGTTTAAAAATTTTCCTTCCTTCAATAGGTAGACCCAATGTTGAGTATACATCGAATGGTGTGACTCGTAACTTCTATCCATTTGGAAGCCTGAACCAGACAACATAGGGATTAAAATGTTCTACCAGGCCCTTAGCAAAGTTTCCTGGTATTAGCTTTAGATCAACCCTCAAGAAAGAGGCAAATCCTATAGATTTGACTACTTCAATATGGGATTCGTTGAATTGCAACACCACTAATGGAAAATGAATGAACATTCATCCTAGTAATAAAGATCTTCTGGTATGTTTTTCTTTTCATTTCCTGCCTCACTTTAGAATTTAAAGGCTTTTCTTGTTGAATGATATGAAAATACTGTTCCGAATTTTTTGGTTGTGGTAGTAGCATGGCAGTACCAGTTTGAGATTATGGGTGTACATTATTCAGTCCAAATCCAAACTAGATTGAAGATCGGACTGAATGCATTCGATCCGATCCTTAGTCAAAAAAATTTCCTTATTTGGTCCTCGATCCGGTCCGGTCCGAATGGAGGATCGACTACTTTTTTAAAAAAATAAAAATTGGCCCTTGATTTTATTCTTCGGTTATATGGCATGCTTAGTTGCATCGCTTTCATCACTTCAAACTCGTATCTCTATAACTCCTCTGTACGCTTCAAATTTTATAATTTGCGGGACTTTAGGTCTTTGGTTTGCAATTTGTTATGAGTTTGAGACTTTGTTTTGATAGTATTTTTGGGCCAAATAATACTATCAAGTGTCGACTCATGCTCTCTAAAATTAGCAAACAAAACCAACAATAGCATAATTTTGGCCAAATTAATTGAGTCCAATATGCTTTGTTCTAACCACACCGAAAAATCAACTCGATCTACTTCGGTCGGTCCCGATCCGTTCCAAATTTTTCTAGTATTCGATCCGATCCTCGCTCTTTGGAAGAGCCTTTGTCATGTTAGAAACCTCCATTTCTTGTTCTTGACTTCTCTAATCATCATCATCATCATCGATGTGTTGTTCTTCATGATTTGGATCCTTATATGCATCAGCATTTTCTTCTTCACGCAAATTGGAAACTTTAACTTACAAAGATATACTTTTCTGTACTTGAGGTCCTACTATGTCTCTCATCCTTTGGGATCGTCTAAGAGGTACTGCTTTGTTATTTGGCTTCTCTTTCCTTCTTTCTTCTGGCTTGTCCTCTTATTACTTCTTCGGAATTTCTCCAGCTATTTTGCACAAGTTTCTTCTTTGTCTTTGGGCTTGCCAGTAATTTATTAGTCTTTCTAGTCTTGATATGATCATGTTTCTGAGGAGATTTGTTATTCTCTCTCTCCTTATTTGTAGGCTTTTTAGCACCATTTTATTTGCTGCTTTTCTTCTTCTCCTGGGCTTTCTCTGGGGATCTCTCACAAATAATCTATTTCTTTGGACTATTCTCTAGATATTTCTACCTATTTCCTATCTTCTCATGAGCTTTTTCGGTCTTTAGCTTCTGCTTTGGATGGTTTCCAAGGTTCTGTTTGCTGCCCTTCGCCTTTTCCAAAGTTTTTTGTGAGGTTTTCTAAGGAACATATTGTTTTCCTGGACCCTTATCTGGTGACTTATCACTCTTTCCCTTTTTATTTACAGGTTTTTCATGGGCTCCTGTTCATTGCTCTTCCTCTCACTCTTCCCTTCTTCTCAATCTTCTTATTTGAAGGTTTTTCAGGGGTCCTTTTCACTACTCTTCTTCTCCTCTGCACCTTTCTCTGGGGACTTGTCAAATACTATAGCCATGTCTAGACTACTCTCAATATGTTTCTCATTTTCCCCCTTCTTATGTGATTGTTCTTCATGGGATTTATCTTCCGAGCACTTGTTCTTGTTTGGCTCATCCTTATCATTGGCTTCATTGGCATTGTTGTCATCATTGTCTAACTTATAGGCAACACTTTGAAATGATGCTTTTTTTTTATTGCAGTGGACTACTGCCCTTTTTATCATCAAAGCCTTTTCTTCAATTAATGTCGTCTTTAATTTGTATATGATCGACAACTACTTTAGCACTACAGAATATAAAGCCAAGTCAATGATGACTCTCAAGTAGGGCTGTATAAGTAGTTGTGAATAACCAATACCCTTCTGCTCGTTTGACGAACATAGTCCCAGTCTTAGTGTCCTACATGACATTTTTTTTATTGTTTCAAAAGTTTCTTCCTTAGTCGCATCAATTTGGCACATGTAGTGAAAATCCAAATTGCTTATTCCAGGTACCCACTTATATAAATGCTCACCATCAAGAGATGGACTTAATTTTAAGTAACGAGGAGGTAAAAAAAAGAATACAAATTTAGATATTATGTCAGTGGATCATAAATGAATATATATTGATCACAAATTAGATAAATGATTCAATAGTAAGCAATTAGGCAAAAAAGGCATCATTCAGATAATTGATCACTAATGATATTCCAAATGATCACCAATCGTATTTGTATTGATCACTAATCACAATTCTATTAATCACCAATAAGACAAAGGACTAATTCCTGAGCAAATGAGGGAAAAACTAAACATTTGCATAAACGAATGCTAATCATATATCAGGAGATCAACAATAATTATCATTTGATCACCATCAAGAAATGGACTTGGTTTTACATAATGAGGGAGGAAAAGAGCAAAAATTTAGATATGACACCGGTGGATTACTAAATAAATATCTATCGATCACAAATAAGACAAAGAATTCAATTTAAGGAATTAGGGAAAAAAATGAGTCGGATAACTAATCACTAATCATATTCCAAAAGTTCACCAATCACAAGTCTATTAATTACCAACAAGGCAAAGGACTAACTTCTAAGAAAATGAGCGAAAAAGTAAACATTTACATCAATGATCACTAATCATATGCCAAGAGATCAATAATAAACTGTCTATTGATCACCATCAAGATATGCACTTAATTTTAAGTAGCAAAGGGGAAAAGGAGTATAAATTTAGATATTAGTTGGTGGATCACTAAATAAATTTCTATTGATCACAAATTGGAGAAAGGATTAATAGTAAACAATTAGCCAAAAAGGCATCATTCAGATAAATGATCATCAATCATAACTCTATTGATCACCAACTATAAAAAAATTCAACTTTACTAATGAGAGAAAAATAAACATGTATTTAAATGTCTACAGTCTACTATTGATCATCAGATGAGGAAAGTAGTAAAAAATTACATAAGAATCACTAATTACATTCCCAGTGATCATAAGTCTTATGTGTATTGATCATCATGAGTAGAGGGACTAAATTTGAAGTAATTAGGAAAAAAACTAACCTTTTTCCAGTGGATCACTAAACGTATGTATTGATCACCAAGTAGACAAGCATTCAATTGCAAACAATTAGAGGGGACTGATCATTTAAATAGGTGATCACTACTCAATTTCGAAATGATCACTACTCAATTTCGAAATGATCACTAATCACAACTCTATTCATCACGAACTAGAAAAATCAAAATATTAGGAATGTTAAAAAGACTTGGACAAAGAATGTATGCACTTGAAAAATAATATTGTATGGTTGATATTAAACTTGATAAAGAAAGGAATGACAGCAGCCACATTGTTCCCTAGTTGTCAGTTGAAGAGTCGAAGAAAACATTCTTCAAATCTTCGAAAACCCATTGTTGGCCAAGCATTGTTTCACAATTAACTAAATAAACATTGGCTACCCTTTTTAATAACATATGCTAATGGGTCACTAATCAAAAGCCAAATGATCACTATATGCCAGTGGATCACTAATAAATAGATATCGATCACAAACTACACAACTATTGATTTGTTAGCAATGAATACAGTCATCATTCGTGTGGAAGCAATGGGTAAAAGGATCATCACTAATTTAAAAAAGGACTACATATAAGTTGATCACTAATCACATAACAATGCATCACTAATGATATAATATGTAAGTCACCAACTAGGCAAGGACTGCACACTAAAGTAATGAGGGAAAATTTTGAAGGAAATACCTAAGATATTTCACAATGTAATTGTGCTAAAAGACTCTTCTCCAATTGCTTACCAGATAAACACATATCTAAAATGATTACTAATACTATTCCAAATGATCACTAATTACCTCTATAATGATCATAAATTAGACATGCAATATCAAAAATTGTTAGTTAGGTTTGGTTGCATGTTTTACTTTTTTGAAGGTGAGTCTTCTGCATTTCCCTAGCTTGCTTCTTGATCATCCTTTTTTGCCATGCTTTTTTAGTCGAAAGCCCTAGACAAAAAGCACATTCATGTCAAACTCAGAGATTCAACAAATAACACTTCTGAAAATTGAGCATATCACTAAACATGCTCAAATTTGACAATATTAGTAGTAAAATAGACTTAAAAATCATCAAAGACTGGTGACAACTCAAACATCAACACAGTCGCTACTTCACGTGGTAGATTCATATGAAATGAATGACAGTTGTTTAGTTCAACAGCATAATGCAAGCTTTAAAAATTAGGACTCAAAGTAGATTTCGAACAAAAATATTTGAATCAACGAAGAGTAGACTAGAAATCGAACATGCATCAATAAAGAAGCAAATGATTGTATTAAAACTCAACAAGCTGTTGAATATCAAGAGTAAATTCAAGAATCCCACCTTCCAAAATGCAAAATATGTCCAGAGATGTTGAAATTGTTGATGAAGAATGAAATTCAAACTCTGTGTGTGTGTGTGTGTGTGTGTGTGTGTGTGTGTGAAAGAGAGAGACAGAGAGACAGAGACACAAAGAGTGACAGATGGAGAGCAAGAGGCATGCGAGAAAATGCGTAGTCACTGGCATGCAGTTCAAACTTTAAACAGTGTGTTTTGCGGGTTTTTTTTACGTTTTTTCTTTTCTTTTTTTTTGGGCACTGATATCAGCAGAATTGGTTGGCTATCTTAAATAAATCTTATCTTAGCTTAGGTTTAGGATATAAATAAGAAAATGTGGGTATTTAAAAACTCTTTTTTTATCAGAATTAAAAGATGAAATCTTAAGATGAAAGAAAACGGACGTCTGGAATTTATAAAAGACAACGAATTGTTAACTTTTAAGCAGCGAATATTTATTAATTAAAAATGAAATTGTACCTTTTAGAAAATGAATATTTTCAAGAAATGAACAATGAATGAAAATGAACATTTAGATATCATAACATGAAAATGTACCTTTTCTTTTTCAATTAAGGTTTATTTTGGACTTATGCAAATAAATCATGAGAATAATTTAATTCTCCAAATGGATGTTTAGATTTTAAGAGGTTGGGCTTTAAATATAAGGTAAACGAGTGCTTAACTTTTAAGTAGATACCATATATTAATTAAAATTAAAATTCTATCTTCTATAAAATGAATGCCTAGTGTTCAAACAATGAATGAAAATGAACATTTAGAGATTACAAAATGAACATATACCTTTTTAAGGTAAATTAAGATTTATTAGGACTTAAGAAAATAAATCATAGGAATAATTTCACTAGCTAAAAAATGATAATATATGTTTTTAATAAATGATATTAATTGGAGATCAACAGTTGCAGTTTTAATGATTATTAGAACTATGTTATGTGATCGCTAGATCTATTTTATAGTGATTGACATGTCCTCAATTATACTTAGTCATATCAGTGTCTTAGTTAGTGATCAATAGACGTCATTAGTATTTCTTTTGGTAATCTATTGATGGGATTATGGTGACCCCTGTAAATGTGTTTCTAAATCATAATATATGTCCTCACTTATAAATTGAGCTAGTGATCAACAATTGCAATTTCGGTGATGATTAGAACTATGTTTGGTGATGACTACATCTTTCTATGGTGATCAATGTAAATATGTTGGTTTTCATGAAACATATTCTGAGGTATAGTTCGATGAGTTTTGGCTTGTTGCATTTGGATTTTATTCTCATCAATCATAGTAAATGTTTTTATAAATGATATCTATTGTTAATCATTAGAACTATATTTGATGATCATTATAACTATGTTTGGTTATCACTAGATCTGTTTATGGTGATCAACATAAATATGATGGTTTTTCATGAAATATATCTCGAAGTATAGTTGGATGAGCTTTTATTTTGTTGTATTTGAGATTTGTTCTCATCAAAAATCATAGTATATGTTTTATAAATAATATTGATTGGTGATCAACAGATGTAATTTTGGTGATCACTAGAACTATGTTTGGTGATCACTAGGTTTATGCACACCAAAAATCATAATATATGTTTTTATAAATGATATCAATTGGTGATCAACAGTTGCAGTTTTGGTGGTCACTAGATATATTTATAGTCATCACCAATCTCATGCTAATTGATCACCAACGTGATGTTTATTAATAATCGAAAAGAAAAGGACTAAATCCTTCACAATTGGTAAAAAAGTACGCATTCAGTTAAATGCTCACTATTATTATTCGTATTGATCACTAATTTCATTTGTACTGGTCACCAACTATACAACAACGAAACTCTAATAAATCACCAGAAACTAAACACTTACCTAAATGATCACTAATATCATAGATACTGATGACTGATTAGATGTCTAATGATTACCACTACTTAAATGACTGTGAACAATTGGCATGCCCTACACTACCTCCTTGACTTTTTCCCCTTTGTCCTTTTATAAATATTTTCCATGCTCTTCATATATATAGAAATCATGTTGGTAGATGATGTCAGGATCTTGTGGGAGTACTCCACCCTCAAATTATGAATTCCAGCAACCTAAGATTAAAAAAGGAAGGGGGGAGAATAATTGTCATCCCATCTTACGTTTAAGTCTCTTAATTGATAAAAATAAATTTGCAGTAGAAAAATTTTCCGTTTGGACAAGCTTGAGCTGCATGTTCAACTCATTCTTCCTCAATCCTACATCACAAGAGCCAAACACCATTTTTTACTCTTGCATGTGCCTCATAGCACAAATGCTTCTGTTATGATCTTTCTTGAAGCCTTTGGCCTCCAAGCACGTCAATGTGTTTTTCTTCAAACTCTTGAGTGGAATTTACTCTTCTCTTTTCACTTCATTTGTCAATGGAATAATTCTAAAAGAGACTACTCTGTATCATTCATATAAAACAAAAAAACCTGGCATCAACTAAAACAAATGAAGCAGGATAAAGATTTTTTTTAAGGTTTGCTAAGTTATCCATGAAGCACTCGTATAGGTAACATTTGCTAGACTTTCTTTTTATGTGGTCGCCATGTATAGTTTTTTTCTTGAAATTGAAAAAAATAAGAAATTATCGTCTGTTATCATGATAGTGGAAGAACACCTAAAGAACCAAATTGTCAGAACCCAATGCCTTGAGAATATCCATCGAAAGAAAAACATAAAAACAATTACTAAAATTAATTTGTCTACCTTGATTTTTACCAAGTCAACTTGCTTCAAGTTGATATGGGGACTCAAGGATAGCTCATTATTCAGCTGATGAAAGAATGTAGCTTAAGCTTGGCTTCATGTTTTGTCTTCAAGTATGAATGCTTCACAAACAAAAAGAGAATTTACTTTGACAACCACTCTATTTATGAAAGCATAAATAAGTAAGAAAATATTATTAAAAATCTATTAAATTAGCTTGCAAATGGTTCATTTGCAATGAAAACCCTCTGAACACCAGATTGATCTGTATGCAGTTCCTTTGCATTTAGTATATGCACCCAAATGTTCAAAAAATAGTTTTTAGTTATGTTCTTTTTGGTAAGTAATGAATGTGTATCTTTTAATAACTCTTATGCTTTTTCTTTTTTTTTTTTGGTTTTACCTCTAGTCTTCTCATGAATTAAAGACAAAGCCAGCATACAACTTCACTTCAGAAATTGCCCCCAAAGACAATCATATTTCGTTGCATGTAAGCAAAACACAAAGAAGGTGCAAACTCTTTCTATTCCCGCTAGGCTAACTGCGGGTTCTAGCGTCTAGGGCAGTGGAAAACAAAAATATAGTAAGTACGCTACAAATGAACTCCATTCACATGATGTTATTTCTGTGAGACTCATTTTTTTCACCCTTCCAGACACCTCACATCCTAAAACACACTCCTAATTCTATAGGAAGAGTCTTAAAAGAGAGAAAAAAGAAAAGCAAGGACAAACCAACTAGAGATAAAAAATAAAGATATAGATATCAACATGATTCCCAAGAAAACTAGTATCGAAGTACCCTTTGGAAATTATGTGATGTTCTAGTCTACTGACCTTGTTCTTAGCCATTTCGGAACTTCAACTACTACAACTTTACCCTTGTCGTTATTGCTTGTCTGTACATCTCATATCTGAAGATCAGGCTCTGTAGTTTTGATGACAGCTCGAGTGATAGATTCCTGGTTCTCTTCTTAGGAACATATCATTATTGGGATAATGAAGTACAATTTATAATAAGCAATTGCATTATAATCGACTTATATAAACAAAACTGCTACAACAACTACTATACATCGTAATATTGATCATTTACACACTCACGATGCGACTTAAATATTTCAAACATGCTTGGAAAAGGTTTTGTCTTCATGATACTTGATGATCACTAATTTTTATAGTAATGATCACTATTTTGTATATTAATCATCACTAATTCATTAAATGATGATCAATAATTTATTACAACTTGTAATATTTCATAATTATTGATTTATCTAGTAAAATATCACTAATTTTATAAATGATAATCACTAGATTTGCATGTCAACAATGATTAAAAAATTCATGTATGTATCATTAAGTTCGGGCCTCAGATCACTAATATGTGTAATGATGATCTCTAATTTCTAATTTAGTGACAAAGTTTACATGCAAAGATCATCCATAACATAATCACTAATTTTTCCATTAACGATCACTAATTTGTGTCATGATTATCACAAATTTGGAAAACCATAATACCATTTTCTTCCCACAAACATCAGCAACAATTAGGTTGTTAAACTCATCGTAAGACTTGATCCCAAATTTTGGAGAAAGAAGGACTCCTCTTTTTTAAAAAAAATTAAAAAAATTAAAAAAAAGAGCAAAAACATGGAAAGCCCAAAACATGATAGTATACAAGAAGTACCAACCAGCAAGGGTGTACAAAAGTCATCATAGCTCTCTTAAGGACATCTTGAACATCACAGTTCACTCCTTGTACTTCTGTTGTTGGAATATCAGGCTCTAAATCTACAAAGATAACTTCACTAGACAGCATCTAGTTCTCCTCTTGAGAAAGCCCAAAACTGAAACTAGGTAGGGTGAACTGCAGGAACTCGAGCATGGTATCTCAAGAGCTCACAAACTGCTTCTCAATCACATCAATCTCTATCAAGAAGCCTTCTGATTCGTACGAGTCGGGTGAGAGTACCGGGTTTCTAATTCTTCTACTTGCTAGGCATCTCCCTGATGAGCACATCACTCGTTGATTCTCGAACTTTCTTACTCTTTTGAGGGAGGTGCATGCCCCAAGAAGCAACTCCTTCCACTTGTGTCATGACTTCTGTCAACAGTCAGTTACTGCTTATGCTTTTATTGGTTGTTGGATTAACTTCCTGAAAAAGAGCCCGATTGAAACAAATAATACTTACAATCAAATAGAAATTTCATTTTACGTGAAAACAGCGCAGGTTAACAACACAAGTACATTTTCGCAACAAAGAAAGAAGTATTGACTTACCTTAACCTTTCACACTCTTATTCATTCTCTAACGTTAGTTTCGGCTTCAACACTTCTATTGCGACGTTTCTTTTCATCAACTTCTTCCTTCTCATCAGTCACTGTGGTCTTATCCAAGGAGTCCTTAAGATCACCTTTATCAAATCCAACTTCGAATTCCTATTCTATCCCATATTTTATTTCCTTGTTGGTCCACCCTCTCAATACCGAGAATTGAGAGGGATCTTAGTTTAAAAACCAACACGATCAAGATAACACACCTACTAGAATCAGATAAACATTGAGAGAAAAAAATATTGAATCTAAATTATGAAATCAAATGGAAGCGAAAAAAAAAAATATTGAACTAATCACTAATTAGTGCAATAATGATCACTTATTTTTCTGTTGATGATCACTAATTTATTAAAGTTAATATATTGCAATATTTTTATGATTTCTAATTTTTGTAAGAATGATTAGTAATCAGACAGTTGGTGATCACTAACTTGCAGGCTATTGACAGTGTTTAACTGCAAAGACAATCTATGCATTATCAAGTTGGATTGTTAGATTAATAATTTGTCTGATAGCGATCACTAATTTATTAGAGTTAATATGTTGAAATAGTAGGTGATCACTAAACTGTCCACTGATGATCACTAATTTATCTACTAGTGCTGACTACTTTATTTTGAAAAGGGTTTGAAGTACTCACTAATTTCTCTAATGATTATCACTCATATATTAAAGGCATTATGTTAGAAAATTTTGTGATCTCAAAATTTTCTAATAATGATCAATGATTAAACATCTGATGATGACTCATGTGCAGGTTATTGATAGTGTTCAAAGTAAAAGAGAATGTATGCATGATCAGGTTGGTGACGGAGCTGGAATACAAGGGCTATCCGATGGATAATCACTAATTTTTCTGATAATGATCACTAATTTAGATTGCATAATGCAAACTTCATTCACAAGTCATATTGAACTAAAACCACATAATGCCTTTTTTTAATTGTTGCACTTCAAGTTAAGTCTTGAACATATCATAAGAAAAAGGATTAGCCCCCTAAAGGATCTTGACGTCTTCTTCATCCATTCATTGAATGATGCTATGAGCACTCTCATTGTATATTGCGCCCAGGTCGTTCATGTGACATTGCCTAAATCTAGTAGTGTGTTTAGTATTAGCAGTTCGCTCCCCCCCCCCCTTTGGTTACCGTGAAGACATGTGGATATGATGAATTTTATGAAATTTCTTTTGAAGGCCTCCCTCCAACTACTTGAATCTCCATCACTTCAATCATCTTCCTACACTTAGGGATATGTCACAGTCGGGCCATTGCTCTTTCCAATGCTTTAGCAAGCTTTTAAACTCAACACTCCCATTAGTTTCATTTTCAACCTTGATTACCTTGAGTGGCCCTTTGGGAATACCTAATGTCATCTGCACATCCTCCTCGGTCATCCTCATCTTACTATACGTAAGTAGCAAGGATAAAGAACAAGTGTCGAAGTTGTGGACCAACCACACCACTAAGTTTCTCAATATTATATCATCTTGTAAGTTCAAGAAGTGACCCAAACTAATTTCTTTGATGGCCTATTTTTGCTTGTCGCTTAGATGTTCAATTAGTTCCCGCAATCCCTTAGGCGAGATCCTATTGTTGAACTCCTTAGCTTTCCTACTTTTTCATTTTCGACTTCTTTGGAGCTTGCACTCAGCATTTCTTGATGCCACCGCTCATTCTTGTTCATTGTTCATTAGTTCCATATCAGTCATCTCTACATGTATTTCTGCCCCTTGTACATTCCTTTGACTGTGTGAAGGTACAGTCTTTCTCCCATGTTATGAATCAGTTTGAGTTTCTGAGAATGCATGTTGCACATCACTCGGTTGCATTCCAGTAGTTGTACGTGTAGCAGTAGGAGTAGCAGTAGGTGTCTCCAAAGGAATGTACTCCTTGTTACATCCGTCACCAAAGATGATGTCAGAATCACTAATCTCATACATATACACAAAAATGGGCAATTCATACTTTTTGTCACGTGTAATCTTTGCAGCTAAGTTCGACTTGTCTTTCCCTTTTTATCCTTTTTTGTTCCTTGAGAGCACTGCAGTCTACATTGTTGACTGCAAAAATTATTTTAATTAAGTAAGGTGAATGTTCATAAACATCGATACAAGCAAATGCCTATGCAACTAGATAAATTATTGTCACTACCTTTCACTGCTTTGATTTCCAATCCCAGCATCTTTTTGAGAATTAGCAAACTTTCTTGAATTTTGACTGCTCTTTATACTAACCATTTTCCTAAAAACCAAAAAAAAAAAAAAAATCAAGATATCACTAGTCTCATTACAAACGATCACAAACCATAAATCTATATTTCATTAATAACATATCTATTAATCACCGACAACACAAAGAGTAAATTCTAAAAGCAGTTGCAAAAAAGTAAACATTTATTCAAGAGATCACAAATCTATTGATCACTAATAAAACGTCTGTTGATCACTAAGAACACAAGAACTAAATTCTAAAAGCTATTGCAAGAAAATTAAACATTTATTTAAGAGATCACTGATGACAAATCTATTGATCACTAAGAATATGTCTATTAAGAACCAACAACATAAGCAATAAATTCCAAAAGCAATTGTAAAAAAGTAAACATTTATTCAAGAGATTACAAATCTATTGATCCCTAATAAAAACTTTTATTAATCATCAACAACAAAAGGCTAAATTCTAAATCAATTGCAAAAAAGTGCACATCTATTTAAGAGATCAACAATCTTATCACAAACTATTACTTACCACAAATCTATTGATTACTAATAAAATGCTAATTGATCGCCAACAACACAATGAATAAATTCTAAAGCAATTATAAGGATTGAATTTCAAAAGCATCATAAACAAAAACAAACATCCAATGAAGAGTTTAATAGGGCCATGAATGTTCAAGCACCACAATTTACAGGCTCAATTCTGGCGTCAAAGTTGTATTTCTGATCTAAATGCTAATATGTCACCCTAGTGTTCCCGTTTTGCCTTGTAAAAAGACTTATCTATTGGGAGAGAACGGTAAGGGGTTCTTGGGGGGATTAGGGAATAAGAAAATTTAAAAAATTAAAAAAAAAACACTCAACTTGTTGAATTCATTCCCCAACCAACGTATCCAACTTCCCAGAATATCTCCACTCTCACTTGCGCGAACTTCACTTTCACTATCTACCTCTCGCACCCCTATTTCTCTCTCCTTCATAATAAGTCTTTAGCACGTCCACCCTTTCTCCCAGAAAGAGCATGAACCTTAGGGCCCCTACACCACTCCAATCACTCTCTCTCTCTTTGCTTTAACCTCACGAAGGTTCTCTGTTTATCTTAGATAGTCCAAAAAAACCTAGCCCACCAATCTTCGAAATTAGTGCCCAGAACTGTGACGACTTGTATTGTAGGGCCACATTAATTGAATTTGTTGTGGGAAGATTCTTTGTGAGTTATGCGGCCCCCATAAAAACATTCTATAAATATGAACAAAACTAATTCTCCTCAACCTAAACAGAAGGTAACTTTTTTGTTTTTCAATTGAATTAGCTGTGTTGAGATTAGGATTTTCGGAGGTATAGTGGGTAAATTAAATAATACGATATTAGGGTTTGGGGTTATAGTAGGTAAATTAAATAATAAGAGATTAAGGTTTGGGGTTATAGTAGCTAAATAGGTAATTAATTGGGATTAGAGTTGCAATATTAAAATTAATTAATCCCAATAGAGTTGTTATATTAAAATTAATTGGGATTAAGGTTTTCCATAATACTTAAGGTAATTTTGGTGGATTGTATCCTGATTTTAGCTATAAACATGGTTTAATTTAAGCAAAATAGTTTGTTTATTTGAAATAAATATGTATGGTAGAAATTCTGGTTTTAGCTAAATTAATTAATTAACCCTCTGTCCCAGAAAGGGAATCAACATATTAGTTTGTTTTTAGGTTTTAATCCTGTGTTTATGTTAGAAACAAATATGTGTTGAATCTCTGTTTGTAGATTAAAGAGGGCAGAGTGTTGGCAGTATTTTATGAAGGCAATAGGATTGACATAGAGATGGATTTGGACATATATCAAATGTTAGATATGTATAGGGATGCAAAGGCTAAGTTGAAGGAAAATGGGTTTCAAGTGCCTGAATATGCTGGTTTTATGTTTAGTCATCCCCCAATTAGTTGTAGAAGGAAGTTACCCCTAGGTTTTGATGCTGACTAGTTGAATTTGGCAAATCTATAGGATTGTGCTGTGGGTGATATTCCTCTATACATGTTAAGCATAAACATCCCTTCTCCATACCACTTATATGAAGAATAGCTTCAGAATGTTCAACTAAACTTTAGTTTGAATAAGCCAGTTAATAGTGAGAACCCTCATGATGATAATGTTAGTAATGATGACATGGAATATGAGGTTCATAAGCTAGGGGAGGATGAGTTTATGGGTTTAGTTGCTATGAGGAAGGTAGAGGCTAAGAAATGAGTTAACAATCTTATTATCACCCTACAGAGCTAGCCTATTCTCAATCCACATGCGCAACCTATTCTTAGTCCAAATGGGCAACCCATTGTCAGTCCACAAAGTCAACCCAATAACTCCCAAGCTATTTCTGTAGGGCAGATGTCCAAAGCATCAAGCAAATGGTCTTCACCTAAGCTAAAATCTTCTTAAGACCCTTTTTTCAATGATATTGACTTAGGTTTAGAGGGTTGCATTCTTATGATTTGAGGAGCTTGAGTCAGCCATCTAGAGTAGCTGAGTATGAGGATAACAATGGTGGTGATGAAGGTGATAGGAAAGCAAATGAAGTAGGTGACAATGGAGAGGATTCATCTGAGGATAGTGACATTGATGAATCAGGTAAAGATGTTGATGAAGAAGGTGATGTCATATCTTTGATTGATGTAGATGAGATGAGTGAGCAAGAGATTGATATTGATTTAGATGATTTAAGGAATCCATATCTGGAGGATGAGATACCTAGGCTGATTAATACTGGTGAACTTGATGATAACAATAATTCAACTGATGTTTGGACCAAGATTGACCTCAATGGTAACATATGCGCTAAGAACTCTAATGGGACAATTTCAATAGATGTTGGACATATGTTTATTGATAAAGACTATTGAAGCAAGGTTATTAGAGATTATACAATTCAAGAAGATATTACCTTGCAAAGAATCAGGAATGACATATTCAGAGACATAATTACTTACAAGGGAGAGTCATGTAGATGGAGGGTTTATTGTTCTAGATTAAGGGATGGTGTCACATGGAAGGTGAAGTCTATTACAGGTGTTCACCAAAGCTATCCAAGATTGAGTGTGAACAAGATGGCTTCCCTTCCATGGATTGCAAAGCAGTTGTTGACTAATTACAAGGCCAACCCTAGCCTGAAATGAATATGCAAAAACTTCTGATGGAAAGGCATGGATCATCAGTTCCTAACCACACATGCACCAAAGCATTGAGGCTATTGAGATCATGGGTTGATGGGAAGTATGAAGAGTCATATGCAAGGCTTCTACAGTATATTGAGGAGATAAAGGAAAGAAACCTAGGGACAAGAGCTTCTTACAAAGCTCAATGCCCTGAAGATACCCCACTTTTCAAGAGACTCTTCATTTCATTTCTAGCCATGAAGATTGGATTCATGCAAGGTTGCAGGAGCCTTACAGGGATTGATGGGTTCTTATTAAAGGATCCTTATAAAGGTGTCTTGTTGACTACAATGGCCCTTGATGCAAACAATGGACGATTCCCCATTGCATATGGTGTTGTGGAAAACAAGAACAAGGACCACTGGGCATACTTATTTTTCATTTCAGACAGACGCTCAGCATGTTTTCATTTCAGCCATCAATTTTTGATACTTTTATGTTTTTGTTTCATGGCTTTTTGATAGTTTCATATCTTACTTTATTTCACATGTCAGGGCTTAATTAAAGCTGTGGAAGAAATTTTTCCAAAAAGTACAAGAAGAATTTATGCGATGCACTTTACAGAAACTTCTCTATTCATCATCCAGGTTATGCTTACTTCACATTCATGTAGGAAGCTTCCTTCCTTAGTACGTTTCACAACCAAAAATTTTGGTTTTTAATATATGTGTCTTGTTTTCGTTTCTGTAGGTACAAAGCTACACACTTTGTTTTGGACTGCATGTAATGCCTACACTAAACATGTTCACAAGCAAGCAATGAAAGCAATCAAGAAGGAGTCAGTTGCTACACATGAATGGCTGCGTAGGGAACTTATAGAAAACTGAGCTAGGTATACATTTCCTCCTGAATTGAAATGCCCTGACAATACCACAAATTTTGTGTAGTCTTTCAATCAGAAAATTGAGAAGTTGAGATAGAAGCCTATTTACCTTTTTAGAAGAGATTAGAGGAAATTTATGAAGATCATAGCTAATAGATTTAAAGTAGCTAAATTTTGGTCTGGTATTATGGTTCCAAGAGTGAAATTCTTGCTTGTGAAAGGTGAGTTGTCAAGTAGAGAGTGCACAATAACGCTTGCTATTTGGGTTATATTTGAGGTTCTGGATGGGGTTACCTCTTTCGTTGTGGACCTCAATGTGCATCATTGTGATAGTATGGTGCAGGACATCATTGGTGTACCTTGCAAGCATGCAGAAAGGTGCATTTTAGGAGAAAGGCTTGAAATCAAGTCATTTGTTCATCCATCATACACCATCAAAAATAACTTTCACAAATATGATATAATCATGCACCACATTAAAGACCCTATCTTCTAGAAAATGAGAGATTGTCTAAGGTTAGCCCCCCATCTATCGAGATCAAAAAAGGAAGGTCACAAAGTGAGAGCAGAAGGGATGTGACTGAGTTGAGAAAACAATACACTACGAGCAATACCGTTAGGTGCAGCAAATGAAAACAATATGGTAGTAATTTAGGCAGTCACAGAGTGGGAGATGTACTAGAGATTAGGAGAAGCTACGCCAAGGAAAAAGGACACTTGACAGAAGAGGAAAATTGGTAGGCCAAGGAAGGATGAATAGATGCATATAGTTACCTGATCTACCCATCTTTCTTCATCAAAGCAACAGACTCATTCATCATCTAGGCAGCCTTTATCTACCCATACTTCATCTTGGCAACCTTTTTCAAGGAAGAAGTAAACTGGGAAACGATCAGCCTCAATCTGCCTCTAAGAAGCAAAAAACCATTCAAGTTTCATCATCATAAGGTATATTTCATTTCAAAGAAATTGTTCTTGTCCATTATGTTTTTTATAGCACTTTAACTAATATCATTCCTTATTTTTTTATTTTTTTATTTTTACTGATTCTAGTTGCTAGTCCTGGAATTTCAATTGGAATGAGAGATCTGAAGTTCTATTACTGTTATTTTGCTGCTACTGCTCCTTCCTCCTACAAACTTATGCCATTGTCTACTGACAAAACAATGTTGCATGTTTGAGATTAGTTTAGTCGTACTATTGGGATCATTGAAGTTACATATTTTATGAAGATGTCCTTCAACACTAAGTCCATTTGTTGAGCACCAAGCATGGTTTATGTTATGTTGAGAATGTCATGCCTTGGGTTCAATTGACTTACTTTGATAAAAGTACCAACAAGGATATTACTAGTCATTGTGTTGTGATTTTTCGCAAGTGTACGGTTTATCGCCGTAATACTAACGAGTGTCGTCCTCAAGAATGGTTGTCAAATTTGGTTACCAAAAATTCTAAATTAAATTAAAACGAGATGCTAATTAACTAACTCCAAGGTTAAGTTATTCAACAAATTATTAGACTAAGTAACCAATATTAATTCATGGAATTGTAAGCTCTAACTTGCAAATACCGGAAACCAAAATAAGAGTGAAGCATCAAAAAGTAAATAAGTTGAGCCCACCAACACTTAGTTGTAATGATTTGTTTTCATTCATTTACCAAACAGAGCAGCAGATGAAAGCATAGCAACAAAAGTAGAGCAAACTTAAAACTCATAGCACCAGAGCAAACGAGAAACGAAAGCAACGAATTCAAGCAACTTGAAGTCCTTGATTCTGGAAAGGAAAGAAAGCAGAAGAAAATTAAAGTAAAACTAAAGCCTAATTCTGGGAATGAAACAAAGCATCAGATGAAACAAGGCAATTTGATGTAGGAATGGAAACTAAAACTAAAACTAAAAATGGAAATTGAAGCTACTCTACTCTATGCTAAGCTACTCCACGCTACTCTGTTTTTCGGCCTCCCATTAAAAGCTCCATTCGAACCCGTCCGACACCCGTTGATTGCCCCCATAATCATCGTCCATATCCTCTTCGATTGCCCTCAATTATTTCTTATAACCGATGTATTGATGATGGTGATGATTAAGGATCATGAAGGAGGAGAGAGAGAAGAGTGGGCGACGGTTATGGCAGAGGAGAAGTCGAAGAGTCGCAGCTCCTCTATTCTTCGAACTGGACTGTGAACCGAGAAGAAGGAGAAGAATCAGGGCCACGAACAGAGCCTCTTCATCTTCTCCCTTTATTGAGCCATAACCGAAGCTTCCTCCTCCATCATTCATTGCATCGGGGATGGGTAACGCATAAAATAATGATGCAATGATGGAGGAAGATGAAAGAGAAAAGGCCCTGCAGTTATGGTGGAGGAAGAAGATAAAGCGTTGGGGGGGCTACTCTGTTCTCTCGATTTTTTGGGTTTCATGGGGTGGACTGCTGGGGACGATGAAGAAGAAGAAAAGGAAAGGGGTTTGGCTCATGTGCCCAGCACGTGCCTGATAAGTGAAACAACAGGTTGCAGCTGGAGGTCCAAACTGGGTCGGGCCAATGATGGAAAATGAAGAAAG
>JAKOGI010000059.1:340000-405000 GCA_029747015.1 Carnegiea gigantea | reverse complement strand
CCGCACAATCAAAATTTTTTTTTTTTTGAAGCGGCTGATCCTCGAATACTTAATTGATGCAAATGATCAAATGTTTGACGGGTCAAATTTTTTTTTTTTTGGCCAAGTAATTTTTTTTTTGACTTGACATTTGCCCGATTGTTTGTGAAATTTAATGAAGTAAATCTTGGAAAAATAAATTCGGACCCAAGAAAACCCCTTGTGTTCTTTTTTTTTTTCTTTTTTTTAAAAAAAAGTGATTGAAATTTGTTTTTTTCTCTCTCTTTTTTTTTTTTGCACGTACAGCTTCCCCCTTCTTTTTTGCCCCCCCTTTTTTTTGCTTTTTCTTTCTTCTCTCTCCTTTTTTTTTTTTAACGATAATTTTTGAGTTTATAATTTACGATAAAATTCTATCAACAGTTTTAGATAAAATTTATCAATAACTCAAAGCGATAAAAATTTATCGATATTCAAGTTGGAGTAGGAGTAGGAAGTTTCAATTGCCTACTACTATATATATTCATCTACCAGTGCCTCCAATTCACCAAAAAAAATTTTTTTTCTCCACTCAGTACCGAACTTGAGGTAGTTTTTTTTTTTTTTTCCGTTTGCAGATTTTTTCTTCATCTTCTCACATATATTTTTTTTGATTCTCATATGCTCCGCCAATCTGCTCCTGTGTACCCCTTAATTTGACATACCTTGTCAAAGCTGTGGGATCAGCAGCTGCATCTTGCGTAATCTGTATTCTAGCCTTGGATCGTTGTTAAAGAGATTTTTTTTTATCATACCCCCCTCTTCCAATAATACACCACCCTTTGCATTTGGGATAACAATTTTCTTGCTGCCTGGTACACAATCGTACTGACTTGTTTGGGTGGTATAAGAAACAGGAAAAAGGGTTGGGAGGATGAGAAAGAAGGGAGCCATGGCAATGGCGTCTTGAGTCTTGAGAGGGACAGGCAGGAGAGGGGAAGAGAAGACACCAGCGAAAAGAAAATTCCAGAACCCTTTGTCGTCGCTGTGTTGGTTTAATTAGTGTCAAATTCCGTACAAATTCCAATGAGACTAACACCTTATCGTAATCAGTGTCAAATTACGTACAATTCCCCACTCTGTTGAACCTAATACCTCATTGTAATTTTGCATACTTTCGTTTTTTTTTGTTTCTGTCTCCTTGCTTCTGCCGACAGACGCTTGACATTCTGATGCCGCCTTCTCCTTTTTTTTTTCTCTTTTTTTTTCTTTTTCTTTTTTTTTTGGAGAACTTAAATTTATGTTCTCTTTTTTTTTTTTTCAGAAAACTGTTGAATCAACTTATATTTCTTTCTGCCAGCCACGACTCCTCCGATTAGATCGCGAAGTGAGGTCGACTTCTAAGACGAGGAATCGTTTCTCCCCGTAGATTCGATTCTTCGCAGGCGACTCCCTCATTTAATCTAATTGGGGTCGACTTGAATTTTTCTTCCAGCCACGACTCCTCCGATTAGATCGCGAAGTGAGGTCGACTTCTAAGACGAGGAATCGTTTCTCCCCGTAGATTCGATTCTTCGCAGGCGACTCCCTCACTTAATCTAATTGGGGTCGACTTGAATCTCTTTCTTCCAGCCACGACTCCTCCGATTAGATCGCGAAGTGAGGTCGACTTCTAAGACGAGGAATCGTTTCTCCCCGTAGATTCGATTCTTCGCAGGCGACTCCCTTACTTAATCTAATTGGGGTCGACTTGAATCTCTTTCTTCCAGCCACGACTCCTCCGATTAGATCGCGAAGTGAGGTCAACTTCTAAGACGAGGAATCGTTTCTCCCTGTAGATTCGATTCTTCGCAGGTGACCCCCTCACTTAATCTAATTGGGGTCGACTTGAATCTCTTTGTTCCAACCATGGTGCATTTTCTGGATTCATCATCTGATCCCAAGAAGCCAACTCTTACCATCCTGGACAGAGAAGATGATCCAATTGAAGAAGGCGTGACTCTCCGTATAGATATGTCAACACCCCTACCGTCCAGACGTTCTTTACTCCATAACTACCTTGCAGATTCATGCTGGAGTGTGGAGTCTACCCGTGACATACAAAGATCAGACGGAGTCATCTCGACTTTGAGAGTTTTGAAGCTTAGCTCGCCATTATTTGCATCTTCAGTCCCTTCCCAAGGAGCAACACCCTTACTTAGGCATCGTATCATGGACGGAACACTATCCTGGGGCAATTTTTCACCTTGTTTCTCCGACAACTTCTTCATACCGTGCTATTGGGAATGGCTTGAAGACGTTCTCGGTCGCAACAAAGACAGACTTAAGGAATGGAGGCTTCATGACGGACTATATGCATCACTGTTCTCTTATGACATGAGTTTCACCGTCTTCAAAGTATTTTGTGAGCTGTGGTGCCACACTACCAACACCTTTTGCACAGAGAGTGGCGATATGCCAATCTCCTTATGGGATTTGCGGACTATAGGTGGACTTCCAGCTGACGGTGCTTACTACGAAGAAGTCATTCCACCCGCCAGAGAACTCCTTTCTGCAGGACGTGGAGAAAATGATATTCCAGCGACTTGCACATTCCTCTTTTCTGCATTCCACGGACTATGCCAAGATGTTCATGGCCTTATTCAACTTCCTGCTACCGAATGGATACGCTTCTGGTTTCGAGGGCGGCAGATTTACACACCTCCTCCCAGTCGTGACAACAGAAAGCGAGTTAAAGCTCCAACAAACACATCATGTCCATCTGGTATGATTGCTCCTCGCACAGGGCGAACGAAGAGAGAGAAGGACCCTTTTGTGACGCTCAACATTCCTGAGGCTCTAATCGAAGAGACTTACCTTGCTGCCCTAATTTCCTGTTGGCTGTGCTCATTTGTGCTACTAACTGAAGCAGTGTGCCTTATTCGCCCAACTGTGTTTGTAGCTGCAAGCAAACTAGCTCGGGGGGAATATCTAAACCTCGCAATTCCTGCTTTGGCTAGCATTTATCGGGGATTACATAGAATTTTCACGGCTCGGAGCTTGAATAAGTTGGAAGTAATTTTCCCAATTCACTACGTTTATGGATGGTTAGGGACTTACTTCCCAACTTATTTTGATCATCCCCATCATCGGCATGGCCATCCTAAAATGGTGAGGTTCTCTGGCGAAAAGATGAATTGGACTCCTGACGTACAAGAAGCTCGAGAACTATTGAAATGCAAGGATCCATCCGTCATGTATTCTAACGCTCTTATGAAGGATACATCGATCACCTTGATTGACACCCAAAATTTATCCTCAAGCTGGAAAGCATATTTGATTTGCCTCCGCTCTGGGTTTTTGACTTTGCGACAAGGAAGAACAATTGTGATCGAACCATACTTCCCTTGTAAGTTTGGGCGACAATTTGGCTTCTATCAAGATGTACTCAGTGAGCCACGGATGAATGACAGAGAGGGCACCTTACAGGATGTAGCTCGCTATTGGTTCAACCTTACAGAACATATAACAAGGTCCAACGTGACAATTCCTGCTCCTCCTGACAAGAAGTCTACACTGGTTACCATTGCATATGCTAATTGGTGGCGATCTTCGTGAGGCGACCTTTTCTCTCAAGGGCCTAAACATCTTAGAGGCGAGATGGTGCAACCACGAAGAGCTCCTAAAGTGAGAATTGCTGATGATGCATCCGCCTTAGTTGTCACATCTGGTAAAGCAAGTGCACATAAGCCAATCATGCAGCAGCGTAATGAACATACCCTATCTCCAGCTGAGCTTAGAAAAGAAGGAGGGGATAGTTCCTCATTAGGAGCAAACACATCTCCTCAGAAAAGTAGAAGTTGTTCTCCTGGTAAAGAGAAGATTGAAGCTTTGAGAGGTTTGGGTGTTAGGTCTTCCATTAGTGGAGCGAAGAATTTGTCAGGCTCGAAAAGCAAACTAGACGTTGCCACCAAGCTGCCTAACTCCAAGAACAAGTCTAACAGTGCGACGAGCTCACTGAAATCGGCAAACAAAACAAAGGGAGAGGTGCATCTTGTTATCCTACCCCCTTTTCCTTCCCTTCTGTTTTTTTTACCTAACCCTCCTTTTAATGTAGGGATATACTGCCGAAATCGAAGATAGACTTAAGGTCGTATTTGGTGACAAAGACAGTGAAGCCACCTTGACTGTGCCTGCTGCCAAGTCGATTGAGGACGATTCTATTAACATAATGCCCTCGCCAGTGAAACAAACAGAGCGCTGTGAATCACCGGCTCCTTCTGTTGCAACCTACTTCCCTGGGAGAATTGCCTCTGGCGTGTTTAATGATTTGGCCTTGAGTGTGAAGCAACGTTTTCAGCAACAGTTGAAAAAGTTCATCCCAAAGACAGAGGGTGACCTAGGAAATATCCGGCAGGAAGCTGATCAAATATATGAAACGTTATCATCCTTTCAGGCAGATTATTTGGGGTTGAAGAATAATGTCGAGGCATACTTGAACGAAGTCGGACAGTACCTAAAATTGAAAGCCCAATTAGAAGATCGGACTCCTACCAAAGATGTGCTAGGCAAGCGGGTAGCCTTATTAGACAAACTTGGGGAGGCACGAGCTTCAGTGGAAAAGGTTGGTGTGCAGTTTGATGAGACGACTACTGCTATTGCCCAAGTTCATAAGCGAAGGAAGCTACTTGAGGCAGATCTTGAGCGAGCAAAGGCGGATGAGCTGGAATTACAAGACAAGTTAGTAGAGACTGAAACTTCATTGAAGAAAGCCAAAGATAGTGTGTCTCTTCTTGAACAAGAGGTTTCTGATTTAGATGCTGCCCCCTTAGTTACCGCAGAAGAAACGGCTCAAGTTGAAGCAGTAAGGAAACGTGCCCAAGAGCTTTTAGACGCGCTGGATGCCTAGACCATGTCCGATGGATTTGTTCTAGATTTTTTTTTTTTAAATAGAACTTTGCAACTTGCTAGTTCTTTTTGAACTCAATACGGTTTTATTGTAATTGGTTTTGATATATTGCAATAAGATGAATCTTTCAATTCGAGTTTACGCAATAATATATAGATGTATCCAAGGAACAAAACCAATACACTAACACAATGTGTTCATCCTCTTTCCCTTTTTTTTTTTTAACGGCTGTACCCAAGAAATATACCAAAGTTGCCTACGTACATAGAGGAAAAATATTTTTTTATTTGTTTTGTTTTGCCGTTCACAGTTTAGACTCTTGCGGGCCAGGAGTAATACAAAGGAAATTTAACTTGAAAGAACTTGCAGTTTAGGCTCTTACTTAGGAGCTTTACAACACTAATTCTATTTCAAGGGTAATAACGCTTTAAGAACTTGCCGTTTATGGGTCCTACGCGCACTCCATCAGTACCAACTATTTTGTACACTCCATTTGTGTAGACTTCTCTGGCTACATAAGGACCATCCCACTTGGAGGTGAATTTACCTCCAGACTTGTGAGAAACGATGATCGGTCTTCTTACTATCAGGACCTGGTCTCCCACTTGGAACGAGCGCGGCCGAACCTTTTTGTTGAACGCTCTTGATAAACGGGCTTGATAGCATTCTAGCTTTTGTTGCGCCTGAAGTCTCCTCTCATCAAGGGCCTCTAACTCAGCTAAGCGAAGCCTGTGATTTTCGTCTTCCGTCAAACCTTCCTGCATGGCGATGCGGAGTGATGGGATTTGAAGTTCCAACGGTAGAACGGCTTCAACTCCATACACCAAAGCGAATGGGGTCGACTGTGTTGGCGTCTTGTACGTTGTTCGATATGCCCAAAGAACTTCCCCTAGTCTCTCATGCCAATCTCGTTTAGACTTTGCGACAACCTTTTTGAGTAAGTTGCAAAGCGTTTTGTTAAAGGCTTCCGCCAGGCCATTTGCAGGGGCGTTGTACATGGAGGACTTATGTTGAGAAAACTTAAACTTCTCACATAGGCTTGTCATCAAGCTGTTGAAGAAAGGCTTACCGTTATCGGTGATAATGTATCTCGGCACGCCATACCGATAGATAATGTGTGTCCTTATGAAGTCAACCACATTTTCTTTTTTGACCTCTCTTAGTGGAATCGCTTCCGCCCATTTAGAGAAGTAATCAGTGGCAGCTAGGATGTAGGAGTGACCAGCAGACGATTTAGGCGTGATTGGTCCAACGACATCGAGCCCCCATGCCTCAAATGGCCAAGATGCAACTGTTGGGTGGAGAGGTTCGGGAGGTTGATGTATGAAGTTAGCATGGAACTGGCAAGCATCGCACCTCTTTGCATAATTTATGCAATCTTGCACCATAGTGGGCCAGTAGTAGCCCATCCTTTTAATGCGATCATGTAACCTAGGCCCTGATTGGTGTGCTCCACACACACCTGAATGAGCTTCTGTCATTGCTTGCTTTGCTTCTTCCACGCCCAAGCATCGTAACCAAAGACCAAGAGGGGAGCGTCGATAGAGCATCCCGTTGTAGTAAAGGAAGCTTGAAGCCCTCTGCTGTATTTCTGTCTTATGCCTTGGGTCACTAGGCAGTTTTCCATGCTCTAAGTACTCAATTATAGGTTGGCGCCAATCTTCTGCATCTGTTTCAAGAACACATATCATGTTGACGTCTTCCTCTGAGTTTTCATCATCTGGTGGAACAACCCAGCAACTACATACTGGAATAGTCATCCCTTCTTCTGCCCCCAGTGCCAAAGTGGCTACGAGGCTTGCTAGTGCGTCAGCCATCTTGTTGACGCTCCTTGGCACGTGCTCTAACTTGATCATGTCCAACTTATTTAGCAGACGTAATGCTTGCCTGTGATACGGGACAAGGTCCTCTTTCTTGACCTCGTATTCGTCAAGTAGTTACGAGTCACCATATATGTTGAGATCGATGATCCCCATCTCAATAGCCATTTTAAGGCCCAAGTTAAGCGCTTGGTATTCCGCCACATTATTAGAACACAACTGAGTGAGCACAAATGAATACGGAAGAATGTGCTTTTCGGGGGAGACGAAGACCACTCCTGCACCAGCGCCATCGAAATACATTTCCCAGGGAGGGAGGATATCGATGTAGAACACGCCTTCTCCTGGCAAATCATCATTCAGCTCCCAATCATCAGGAATGGGATGATCTGCCAAGAAATCTGCCAACGCTTGCTCCTTAACTGCTCTTTGGGGTACATAGACAAGGTCGTACTGTTTTAAGATGACTGCCCATTTTGCCAGTCGCCCATTTAAGATAGGCCTAGATAAGATGTACTTGATGGGATCAGTTTTGGAGATCACTTGCACTGTATAGGCCTGCATATAATGCTTTAATTTCTGGATGGCAAAGATGAGTGACAAGCACATCTTTTCAATAGGGGAGTACTTCAACTCAGCGCCGACCAACGTACGACTTAAGTAGTACAGGGCAACTTCTTTCCCTTCCTCGTTTTCCTGTACGTATAATGCTCCTAGGGATTTTTCTTGAGCTGCAATGTACAGTCGAAGAGGCTTGCCAGGAATGGGTGCCCCCAATACTGGAGGATGGGACAAATATTCCTTTATTTTTTTGAAAGCCGCTCGGCATGAGTTGTCCCATTCAAACGGTGCTCCCTTTTTCATGAGGTGGCTGAAGGGGTGACAACGTCCTGCAAGATTTGAGATGAATCTTCGGATGTATGCCAAGCGACCTTGAAGTCCGCGAAACTCTCTAAGATTCTTCGGCTCTGGCATCTCTTGAATTGCCTTGATGTTCGATTGGTCGATCTCGATTCCTCGATGGTGAACGATGAAGCCTAAGAATTTTCCGGATGAGACACCGAACGCGCACTTGAGCGGGTTCATCTTCAATTAACATCTCCGTAATCGTTCAAAGATCAAACGAAGATCTTGTATGTGGTCCTCCCTCTTTTTGGACTTGACTACCAAATCATCGACGTAGCATTCAACTTTTTTGTGAAGCATATCGTCAAATATTGTTTGCATTGCCCTTTGGTAGGCTGCTCCTGCATTCTTAAGTCCGAAGGGCATTACCTTATAGCAAAAAATGCCCTTAGGTGTGCGGAAAGCTGTGGCCTCTTGATCCTCTGGAGCCATCAGAATCTGATTGTATCCTGCGGTACAATCCATGAATGACAACGCTTCATGCCCTGTAGTTGAGTCGATCATGAGTTCTGTGACAGGTAGCGGGAAATCATCTTTTGGATAAGCGTCGTTGAGATCCCGGAAGTCCACACAAATACGAAGTTGTCCATTCTTCTTTCTGACAGGCACGATGTTTGCGATCCATGTTGGGTATTTGACCTCGCGAATGAATCCTGCCTCTATGAGTTTGTTGACCTCCTTTTCAATTTCCGGTACCAACTCTGGGCGAAAACGTCCCTGAGGTTGTTTCTTAGGCGAAATTCCCCTTTTAATAGATAAGCGATGAACTACAACCTTCGGGTCCAACCCGAGCATTTCTTTATAGCTCCAGGCAAATACGTCCCTGTACTCTGTCAGGAGTTCCAAGTACTGCTTTTCTTCTTCTAGTGTAAGTGATGAGCTTACGTAGATAGGGCAAGGCTCTTCATTGGTTCCAAGATTCAGCTCTTTCAGATCATCAACTGTAGCCTGGCCCCCATCTTCGAAAGTCTTAGGAGTCTCTGCCAACTCTATCTCGGAGTCTGAGTCATCACATTCGTGGATTGTGATATGATTGGAAGAAATAGCTTCTTCTTTCTCCACTTCCTCGTTAGAGCCAGAGTTTTTTCGTTGGCCTGTGAAGACCACAGTGCGCCTCTTTACTCTTAATGAACCGTCTGTCTTAACATCCAGACTAGAGAAACGTTTCATACGAGAAGGGATTGAACTTTGAACTTTATTTATCATTCCCAAGCGGCTAAATGCAGAGCTTTTCTCGAGCTGAAGTTGAGAGTTTGAGGACTTTTCACCAACTCCTATCCTGGCAAAAACCGAAGGCTTTGGCTGAGAATCATTTTTTATCCTGTTGAAAACAGAGCATCCGTGATCTTTCCCTTTCCCCATACGAGCGAATACTGATAGACGTTTTTTAGAAGTGGATGATTGTAGCCTATCAAACACAGAGGGCTTTGTGTTGGGTGAAGCATTTTCCTCTTCACTCACATCTACTTCTTTAGCTGAGATGTGTTGAATCACCAACTTCTTGTCTCTTCGTCGGCCGGAGATTCTAACTGGCTGCGGTGGCGTGAAACCCAGTCCAACTTTAGAGACTGCTGCTGAACCTCCCTGCTCTTGAATCTTCCTCTGAGTTTCAGTAAGGCCATGAGGCTTGGCTTCGACTACCTTTCCTAAAGCCGCTGGATTTTGAAATTCGTAACCAGCCCTCTCCATAAGCTTGTACGTATTAGGGTCAAATCCTTCCCTAGTCCGTGTGCTTGGCAAGTCGCCGCCTTCTTTAGAAGAAACGACAAAGCCGGCAAGAGGGGGCCTACTCACCTTAGTCTGCCACATCTTAAGTGCTGGAACTATCGCACTTCCTTTTAAGGTGACTATGCTAGCTCCATCATCCTTTTTGGTAGCTTCGGTCTCGACGCTTCTGCTTGTACACTCGCTAAAGGGCGATTCGCCCTCCTTACGGCAAGACCTAGGTATGTACCTTAAGATTGGTGGTACTGATCCTGTGGAAACAGCAGCTTTTTTTGCGACTTGCTCAACACAAGAAGTGGTGCTACCTTGCTTGGTTGCTTGTTTCTCGAGCTGCTGCTTAGGAGCATCATCTTTTATTGCTCGAGGGGCCTTCTTTGCGACACCTTTGCCTGTGGAAGAAATGGTTGACGGCATGGTTTCTTTAGGTGCAGCACCTTTTTCAAAGAACCCTGCGTCTGCGAAATGGGACTCAGCCTTAGTGAATGGTTTGACATCTCCATTTATTTTCTTCTCTCCATCACGGTAGTACTTAAGGCATTGATGTAAAGTGGAAGCCACTACCCCATGTTCGTGGAGCCATGGTCGTCCGAGTAACAACCTGTAGGAAGTCCTAGCGTCGATTACATGGAAGATGGAGGACGTCGTCAAATCTCCCATTATCAGTTCAACGTGAATCATGCCGATTGCACGTTGGCCCTCAAGGTTAAAGCCTTGAATCATCGTTCGGCTCTTAGACAATTCTTCCACTGTGATGCCTAAGTCGTTCATTGTAGACTTCGGCATGATGTTGACGGCTGACCCTCCATCCACGAGAATGCGTCTGACTTTCTGCTCCCTAATGTAACCAGTCACAAACAAAGGACGATTATGGGGCTTGGATCCCAACAACATATCGTCGTCAGTGAAAGTGACTGCGGTGTTGCAATAGGCACACTGAACAGGGCCTTCTGTCAATGCTCCCACATCCTTGATTTTATCAGCATAAAGTTCTGGGTGTTGTAAGGCAGCAACAACATGTTGGCGCATCTCGTCAGACAAACAAAAGATTTGCCCCCAGCTCATGCGAGCTGGCAAAGTCTTCAAGACAGTTAAAGTCTTATCAACTACTCTAGGAGACCCCTCTTGTCCGCCACTTCCTTCGTCTTCGTCTTCTTCGAGCTCAGAACATAAGGTCATGTTAACTGTAACTTTCTCAAAGAAGCCCGTTGGGAAAAACTCTTTGAGTGTGACGGGGACAAGCGGCTCCTGCTCCATGAAGTCAATAGGCAGAGTTTCGTGCCTTTTGACGTTCTTGGACTTCTTCTTTCCTTTTGAATGACGAGGGTTCTTCTTTCTTCCTTGTCTCTTCCTCCGGCGGAGAGGCGGTGATTGCACTTGGCTTTGCTTCCTTAGCCTCTGGCGAGTGACAAGAGTCCATCCCTCTTCATCAACATCAGTTTTATCAGAGACATCCATAATAGACTCAGTCTCTGGCGCGAGCCCTTTGGAACCAATTGGAATCACCACAGGCTCCAGACTTCCAAATTGAATTGTAATTAATTTCTCTCCAAGGGGGGAAATCAATTCGGTATTTAGTCTACCACGAGGTAGAGTATGCTTTGGCCTCCAGGGCGATGAGGAACACTCCAACTGAGTGGAGATATGATTTGTCTCCACAGTATCGTCCAAGTCTAATATTATCTTTCCATCCCTGGCAAGTTGCATAATACGCTCCTTGAGCGTAACGCATTTCTCGAGAGGGTGACTGACCACCCTATGATACCGACAGTATTTCGGGTCGGTAACCCTTCCAACTTCTTCGGGACGTTTCGATTCTGGAAGTTGGATAACCCCATTTTCAAGGAGATCATCAAGCATTCCTGACAAGTCTGAGTCAGGGAATGGGTATTTCTTCTCCTGCAGTTCCTTTAATGTAGGACGCTTCTTTCCAGAATCCTTGGAGAATCCACCCTTCTTGTTTTCATACTTGGGCTTTCCGGAGATTCAAACCGGCTCCCCAGTTGAAACAGTCATGGCTTCTTTGTTTGAGGACTTAGTGGACTTGGAATTTTTCTTGAATTCGCCCTTGTCCTTTCTAGCGTCAGACGAGGAGGAAGACTTCCCACGGCGACTTGCGATCGTTATCTCCATATCATGAGCTTTCGTTGCCAATTCCTGGAAGGTCCTTCGCTTACTCATCTGTAAGACGTATAGTAAATCCCACTCCATACCCTGAGCACATATTTCAACGGCTGAAGCTTCCGATAGACGGTCCTTACACTCAAGACTTAGGGATCTCCAGCGATTAATGTAATCAAGAACCGGTTCGTCCTTCCATTGTCTAGTGCTTGTTAACTCTGTCATGCTAACAACACGTTGAGTGCTGTAGAACCGATTCAGGAACTCCTGCTCCATTTGTTCCCAGCTGTCAATAGACTCTGGCTCCAAGTCTGTGTACCAGTCGAATGCAATCCCTTTTAGAGTACGAACAAACTGTTTCACCAGTCGGTCCCCCTCTGTGCCAGCATTACTGCACGTCTCAATGAAGTGGGCAATATGCTGTTTGGGGTTGCCCTTGCCATCGAACTGGTTGAACTTGGGAGGCTGATAGCCATGCGGCATGCGAAGAGCATCAATCCTCTTCGTATAAGGCTTTGTATATAGGTGGGTCTTGTGAGATCCTCCTCCCAACTGAGCTTTGACCGCATTTGCTATTAAGCTCTGAATCTGCTCAACAGACATCGAGCCTAAAGAGCGGTCTTTTCTTACCTTGCGCTCGTCATCCGATTCTTCACTGTGGCTGGACTCTTTATCAGAGTCTTCGGCGCCTGAACCTTTGTTGGAAGCTTCAGAGGACTTCTTTTCCAGTTTCTTCATCAGCTCACAATCTGATCGTTCTGGCGTTTGATTTGAGCGTCCTTTTCTGCACTCTCTTTAGAGAGCCTATCCAAGGTAGCTTTCATGCTTGCCAGTTGTTCTTCGAAGTTAGTAGCCCCTGTCACCATAACTGGCATGATGACAGTGTCAGATGATTCAGCTTCAGCATGCGAGGAAGGTGATTCCTTTGATGATGCTAAAGAGAAATCGCCGCTTGAGTAACCATCATCTTCAAAATTGAAGGGTTGAAAAGCAGGGTTTGTGTGGGTTTGGAGTTCATCCATCCCACGTGGAATTGTTTGTGGCATGATGAAGCCAGCAACAAATTTTTGCTTCAGAGCATCGAAACGATTTGATTGACTCCATCAGATACCTTGGAGCCGAGGTTTTGAATCTTGTGTGACTGTGATGGTGCAGCCACAACTGATTGTTCTCCAGTAGCTTTTGTCATACTTCTCGTCATGACACCACCAGATGCAGCACTAGCAGTTGTTGATCCTTGCGATGGAGATCGAACAGTTTTCTTTGAAGATTGGGTGATAGCGTTCTTAGGGGCCATGTTATCTTCGAGGAAGTGCAGAGTTGGTATTTTGGAGAAAGAAATGAGAGGCAGAGAGGTCCCACCGAGCGTGCCAAATTTGTAAACGCAAATTTCGAGGCTAAAATAAATTAGACAAGAAATTCTGCAATAAATTGAATTTTTGTATTGATTTTGTATATGGGTACAATCTCTGAATTTAATATAATAAGAATGATCCTCTGATTCGATCTCCTAATAACTTGAGTATTCTGAGGGCTTGATACTTGATCTCGGTTGATGCAAATCAGCTGAAGAACTCTGAAGGTTGTTCTTGATTTTGAACTGCAAGTGGCTGATTGTGGTTTCTGAAACTCTGCAAGTCTTGATCCTTCTCGCTTGGTAGCTGGATGCTCCTTGCCGTTTGAGCTCTGAATTCTGCCAATGCTCAAATGCCCCAAATGAAGGGAGACGACCCCTATTTATAAGCTCTGCCGGCTAGGGTTGAAGCCGGGTTTTGGGCCTAGGCCCAGTAATTATTTTCTTATTTTTAAATAAAGATAATAATTACTAATTTCTGCATCATCGATGACACGTGGCGGCTTTTGATTGGCTGCACCTAATTTTGACCAAGCGGGCCCACCAAAGTCAACGTGACACGTGGCACCTTATGGTTGGTCCATTTTTTACACATGGCAACATCTGATTCGTCATAGAATTTTTGCCTTCTATACCCCAGAAACAAATTATGTTGAACCCAGGCATGCACTCCTGAAATCAACGTGGCCAAATATATAATGCCGAGATCATGCTAGCCCAAAACAGCTAGCCATGACCACGACAGAGCAACTCACCTATTGGAGGTAGCCATAATTCAGAGTCAATCGGCAGGTTCAACATGAAATTGCCAACCTATTGACCTCATTAGGGTGCACATGATAACCAACATTACTGTAGCTGAACAACATCCACAGGCCACCCAATTCAAGTCCATGGCTAGTTGAGTCCACTAGCATTCACATAGATGCAGATTTACGACTGGCCTGAGTGATGCTGGGTCAACTTCGGTCACTCAAAATCTGATTTAGAAATAGTGGGCAAACAAGTGCCGGGTTCTTCGGTCCGGTCGACTTCAGAAAAAAATTGTCAGTAGGCAAAAAAGTGCAGGTTTCTTCTGTCCGACCAACGTCAGAAAAGAATTCGCACAAAAAGATGAGAAGCTATAGGCATAAAATTCCACAATTTCCATTCCAACGAAATAAGAGCGAAAGCAACCAAGAAAGCAGGCAGATATTTCCCACAAGCTAAGAATACCATTTGTCTAATACGAAAGCAGGAAACTACATTCGGCAAAAGAAAAGATGAGATTCCAACTTAGATGGCTGCCTGTTCCTCTTCTTGACCCCAGACTTGGCAACTTGGAGGCTCCTATTCACAGCGCTCAACCTGGCTAGAGCTGCTTTCTTCAAGTCAGGCCTGTAGTAATTCTCAGCTACCTGCAATCCAGAGCTACTATGGTAAGAGAGCTAAGAAGGGCAATGTTGGTGTAGTTTACTAATGCCTTTCAGGAAATAAGATCGGAGAACTATTTTTTTAAATAAGACATGCACAAATATATTTCTACAGCCCACAGACAAAGCCATTCTACAAGGTATCCTCACTCCAGAAAATTAACACAGAGAAGGAATCAGAACTCTAGCCAAAGTGCAATTCCTAGTGGCCATGCCTCACCAAATAGTTTAATGACTCTCCCAGAAAATCAGCAAATATCTCAGAAATCAGAATCGAAGTCCCACAAGCATTCTACACGATTGCCAAACAACCAAGACGCATCTCAAACCAGCATTAGATTTTGGAGACACTGAGTGCCCATTTGGAAACATATAAGGCAGCAGCTTATGCTTCATATGAAGATCAGATATGATAATCCCAAGTGACAAATTTTGTTTCAGAAAGACTTCCGCTCACACCAATTCAGCAGTAAATAGCAACGATTACAGAGTCGTCCAAGGAAATCAGGCATAATGACTGACAGGCCAAACAACAGGAGCAGATAACTCAGAATATATCAAACGTATTCAAGTCTTTACCTGGTTGTCAACAGCCTTGGCCATCCTGCGGAACTCTTGCTTCATCACAGACTTGTGAAGTAAACTTGAGGGCTTGCTTTGCATCCTAGTCTTTGTTGTTGCCAGCAAAACTGAATCTTTGCCACTTGGCTGGATTGTCACAGTCTTCTTGTTCGCCAATCCTACATAAAACATCCTTGAATTAGACACAGACCACTCGGACTCTGAATTTCACCTCGAGATTCTATGCTAAATACTTAAACTCCAGCCTATTGCACACAAGATAATTCACAATTTTCAGAAAATTGTGATCAGACACATAGACCTATGCCGAATATGGGTATGGCCCAAGTCCGATTGTTAAGATGATGCTGACAAACAGAACAGGTCCATTCCTTCCATTACAAAGTGAAATTAAAATTTCACATTTACTTTCAGAAACACCCCTCTACTAGATGCAACAGTTACACTGAGCAATTCCAACTAGGGGTAGCATTGGGGCAGGTACGGGATGGGTTTAGCCGTACCCTCACCCATATTCATTTTCAAAATTAATACCCATATCCATACCCATACCCATCGGATATTATAAAATTATATCCATACCCATATCCACGGAGTATAACAGGTATGCGGGTTTTGTTCGGGTACATATAGACAAAAAAAAATTAAACCCATTTTGTACTCACATTCAACATCAAAAAACTAATATGTCACATTAACATCAAGCTTCCAACAACATATCATATCACATCAAATACAACTAAAAGTTTGTCAATCAAAGCAATAAATTAGCACTTGACAATTATAGTTTTAAACAAAATATTTCGTTGAAGTCTTGAATATCATACAACTCAAAGCAACTAACAAAATATTCAAATACAAGTAACAAATTAGAACTTTAAACATACGTATATGAGTTTTATATGGGGCGGGTGTTAGATGGGTATGAAGCAAGTATTAATGAAATGGTTATGAGTCGGGTAGGACATATACTCATACCCATGCCCATGCCCATACCCATACCTATTTTAGCAACACCCGTCCCATATCTATTTTTTTAAAGTTTCACCACCCATACCCATACCCATTGGGGCAGATTTTACGAGTTTTAGGTGGGTACGGGCTTTTTTGCCAGTCCTAATTCCAACTAATTCAGCAACACTATCAAATTATGATGCAAACATTTAGATTTTGCTACAACATCAGGCACTTAGCATTTTCAGATAAGAGGCTAAATCCAAATAACCCGAGCAGATTCGCCGAAGGAGGGGGAACCTTCTCATTTGAGTACTTAAAGGGACTCCTCCAAACTTCCCAAATAAAAGAAACATGCGCCCATTCAAAATTAACCAAACACTTAAATCACTTCAGAATTCAATATAGTTTCCCTTCAAACGCAATTTGGCAACAATAATCATCGGTTTTTAATGGTTTTCCATTGTTTTCACATTCAAAGAAAGATCAAATGTTCGACATAGAAACATAACCATTCATCTCAAACATGGAAACGAGCATTTGGCCAGCAACAGTAATAGCTAGGTAAACCATTATTTGATACTAAAAGTTCAACCTTCATGACAGACAAACACGAGGAAAATTACAAAAGCCTAATGCATGAAACAATGAATGTTACCAGAGTACTTGTAGGAGTGGGCGTTGTAAAGGTTGTTGGCCTCCTTGCTGAACTGAACCTTGGCAGTTCCATTTCCAAACTCCTTGACGAGAAAAGAGTTGTTCTTCTTCACAATCTCCCATATCAAAGCCCCTGGTACCGTCGCCATCTTTGTCTCTCTCTCTCTCCCCTGCATTTTTCTCAAATCAGCACACATTAAGAATCATCAATCATCATCACAAAATTACAAAATGCCAAGAATCACCAAGAGGAACCAAAACAGGAGAGAGCGTGAGACCTTGAAGAACGACGAGCTTTCTGAATACCGGAGTTGTAGAGATCAAAAGAAAGAGAATGACGGACGGCTGAGTTAAGGTTTTATACCGCTGCCGTCGACAAAACCCTAGCCTGGATTTTAAGCTTTGTGTCCTGTTGAGCCTAGTGGGCCCAAATAAGATGAGCTCACTTATGATCTCATCTATTACTCTAACATATAGATTCATGCATTGCACAGTGTATTTTTTTTTGATACTTTCGAATTATGACTTGATGTCCAATTAAAGTTAAAGAGATATTAACTAAAATTATTTAGTAGACAAATATACAATACTCGATTTTACTTTGAGTAGGTTGATTTTTAGTTAATGATATCTAAATTTCTCAATAGAAAGATTTATCCTGCGACAATAGTTGAATTCATGGTTTAAAAGAACAAACTTCCACAATACGGCTTATGTATGAATACATTTTCGGACGAAATCAGTTCACAATGATTATATTCAGATCCACATGCTATATTACAATTTAAATCTACACCAAATATATATAATCATTCTATCACAAAGTCGGATTGTAAAGTTATGATCAAGATCAGTAAATATTTTCCTACATGACATAAACAATTCATTTCAGTAAATCTAAAGAAAATGACGAAGGATGGGAACCATTAACTGATCTCGTAAGTAAGCATTTGCTGCAATGTCCTCCAACTTGTGCACACGCCACATAATGTGGATATGATGATCCTTATCTAATTGATGATATTGCCCTACATGTTTCTGAAACCATAATAAGAAAATAATTAATCTGTTTATATATGTCTTTAGAAATAATGTCATATTGAAAAGCAGATAATAATTATCGTAGTGAAATGTGCATTGAAATTACACTTTTTACTGAGCGAGGAAAGGCAAATAGAGAAAAAAGAACAATGAAATCCAAAGCTAAAATTAAACCAAAATTTACAAATTAACTACAAGGAACTAAATTGAATATTAGAACTCATAGCTAAAGTTGAGATTAAACCATATTAACGATTTCCCTTGACTTTTTTTTTAAAAAAAGATGCATCCGAATGATTTTAAAAACTAAGATAATCAGTACAATAAACATCGTACAACTTCAAACTTCATATGATATTCAATAGTTAACCACTTTAGAAGTTGTAACACCCCCAGCCCCTAGGGCCGGAAGCGTTACGTTTACTTAACTTTTTATTTAAATTCTGGGACGAAACGGACAGAGTTTCTCTTAAAAACTGACTGTTTCCAAGCTAAAAGCCTTACAATAAGTCCCTGTAAATCAACGGAAACGTAAAACATTGAAACACAGCTCAACGGCCACACGCCGAAGTTCATAACTCAACGAGTCACCCGCTCGGAGTACACCAAACAGAATAGTTCATTAATAAAGGAAAAGCAAAAGATACAACTCAACGGTTCACACAACTGGAGTATTGGGGTTTACATCCCAAAACATAATTAACTTTAACCAAGAAGACATCTGACTATTTAGATGGTTAACTCATATGGCCATACAGAGCGACTCATAAACAATATGCATTATATGAGGTAGAAAACTTAGTTTACAACCTTTATAAACTCAGAATACGTTATATTACATCGTCGAACTCGTGAAACTACTTCTATATGGCACACATAACTCTTTTTCAACCAGGGGTAAACTTCAACTCCGCGTAAATGGCTTAACTTTCACCTGTCACAAAGAAAACCTGGAAAAAAGGGAAGGAATAGTGGGATGAGCAACCACACGCTCAGTGAGTGTCCCCCAACCCCCTAAAAACCAAAACCGTTGCAGGCAGTAATATCTTTACTAGTCACATATCACGTATCCATACTTTACTATCATATAAGACATTCATAAAATTCTTATGGAAACATCACTAACCATAAACTTCACTTTAGGCACTCAACACATTTCTAGGTCTCTAAATGACCAAATTTCTTTACTACCAGGCAGTCAAACACTTAAACAAGGGACGAGGCTAAGCACAAAAACTTTCTTTTTCATAAACATAACTTCTTGGCATTCTATTTCAACTATGCATGAAACTCTATTCATATGATATGCACATAAGGTTATTTCTTTTCAGAATCATACTCTTCTTGGCATTTCATTCGCATGGTATGCATAAGATACACACATTTCAAGTCTCAATCAATTCTCATTGATAGGATATGCGTGAAATATATTCATAAGACTTACTTCTCATATTCGTATCTTACTTAGCATCTCATTCATAAATTATACTTAGAACATGCACATGTCGTACACAGGAAGCTTTCCTTCTTTTACTGAAAACACTTCACTTAGCCTCTTGAGGCTCATAAAAACTCTTCTCTTAGCCTCTTGAGGCTCATATTCTTTTAAAGAATTTCTTTCATCTTGGTCTCACAATGACCCTTAAAAACTTTCCTTCTGAAATATTTGAAAAGGCTAAATGCCAACTGCTTTTCTTATTTAATAAGAAACTACTCTGAGTATAAGATCATCATAAAGTGCTGGTTAGGAGAGATCTACACTCAATTCCAGTGAGATTAACTCACACTAAACTCTTACTCCCGGGATGGCAACTAACTTTGGACCTTAACCCTCGTCAGGGTCTCTAGGGATTACTCCCTAGGTTAGGGATTTTTCCGTTCAAGCAAGTTCACTCCCATCTATTGTTCCTAAGCACTTATCTTAGCCATTTAAACTGGTCATAACGACTAATAAGTTTGCTGCCTCTCACAGCGAAATCATTTATCATGCAACTCACGCCTTTGTAAAATTCTTTAGGATTCCCCCGTTCAAGCAGGTTCACTCCCAAAACTGTATTCATTTAGTTAAAATATACCATCATGCACTAATATTTATGGCTATTATCATTTCAAACATGAAATCCTTCTTCGAAAAACTCAGTCTTATGCACATAATGTAACTTGAGGACACGAAAGGGAAGGGGGGTCCACATGTATCACATTTAAGCACTTCATAATCAATTCAGCACAATGAGCCACACATGGCCTCGCAATCCACACGATTACGGTTAATTCACAATCCAAGCTCCCTCCTCACAAGCACCGTGTCACAAAGACCTCGAACCACTCATAGTTCTACCTCAAACTATCCAACTACCATCTCGATTTCAATTTCACAATCTAGCAATCTAATCACTATGATATACTGAAAGGCAATGCATAACTTACACACTTACCAATGCTGAACTTACCGATTAAATATTTGCAATTAGTCGAGCGCTGCAACCAACGGTTATATCCAAGCACACATATATACACATGTAAGCATTCATACGGCTAAACTTAATAAGAAGCATGGGGTGTGATTGGCATTCATGTAGGTTAGCTAGAAGTCACAAACAAGTCATTCTAAAGCTAAACGTAACTCACTAAATGGACAAGTGTTGGCTTCATATTACATTTAGCCTATTACATCATTTACATTTTCACGGCAAACATAAAACGACTCACTTATTACATGACCGTTTATACCATTGAAGTCTAGCAAAAGTCGAATATCTAGTTAGACATAGAATGAATCACTTAGTTAGGCTAACATGGCCCATCAGGCCCGGGTCGGGTCCATGGCTCTGATACCATTGTAACAGCCCACGACCACCCGCCATCGAAGTATTGTCTGCTTTGAAGCTACACAGCTCACACCAGGGCACGCTCACCCTGAGTCCAGTGCACCCCTCACGGTTTTTATCCTCAAAAGGCGCCTCGATGGGTTGAGGTTTCTCCACACTTATAAGGCGTGGTTCATTCTCCTCAACTCCCAGATACCATCAATTGTAACACCCCCAGCCCCTAGGGCCGGAAGCGTTACGTTTTCTTAACTTTCTATTTAAATTTTGAGATGAAACGGGCAGAGTTTTCCCTAAAAACTGACCGTTCTTAGGCTAAAAGCCTTACAATAACTCCCTGTAAATCAGCGGAAGCGTAAAACATATAGACATAGCTCAACGGTCACATGCCGGAGATCATAACTCAACGAGCCACCCGCTCGGAGTACACCAAATAGAATAGTTCATTAATAAAGGAAAAGCAAAAGATACAACTCAACGATTCACACAACCGGAGTATTGGGGTTTACATCCCAAAGCATAATTAACTTTAACCAAGAATACATTTAACTAATTAGATGGTTAGCTCGTATGGCCATACAGAGCGACTCATAATCAATATGCATTATATAAGCTAGAAAACTTAGGTTACAACAATTACAAACTAAGAGTATGTTATATTACATCGTCGAACTCGAGAAACTACTTCTATATGGCACACATAACTCTTTTTCAACCAGGGGTAAATTTCAACTCCGCGTAAATGGCTTAACTTTCACCTGTCACAAAGAAAACCTGGGGAAAAGGGAAGGAATAGTGGGATGAGCAACCATACGCTCAGTGAGTGTCCCCCAACCCCCTTAAAACCAAAACCGTTGTAGGCAGTAATATCTTTACTAGTCATATATCACGTACCCATACTTTACTATCATATTAGGCATTCATAAAATTCTTATGGAAACATTACCAACCATAAACTTCACTTTAGGCACTCAAACACATTTCTAGGTCTCTAAATGACCAAACTTGTTTGCTACCAGGCAGTCAAACACTTAAACAAGGGACGAGGCTAAGCACAGAAACTTCCTTTTCAGAATCATACTCTTCTTGGCATTTTATTCATATGGTATGCATAAGATACACACATTTCAAGTCTCAATCAATTCTCATTCATAGGATATGCGTGAAATATGCTCATAAGACTTACTTCTCATATTCGTATCTTACTTAGCATCTCATTCATAAATTATACTTAGAACATGCACATGTCATGCACAGGAAGCTTTCCTTCTTTTACTGAAAACACTTCACTTAGCCTCTTAAGGCTCATAAAAACTCTTCTCTTAGCCTCTTGAGGCTCATATTCTTTTAATTTGAAACAAATTATATATGTTTAGCGTTAATTCAAATGCATATAGTTAATTTACGCCTAAGTTTTTAATTCGAAACGAATTATATATGTTTAGCGTTAATTAGAATACATATAGTAATCCATGCCTGAAGATTTAGATTGAAGTGAGCTATACATGTTTAGAGCCAAGTTTAGTATATTCCGTTATTACATGCTTGTAAGTCTAATTCGAACCGAGTTAGGCATGTTTAATATCAACTCTAGTAATCTAGTTAACGCGTACTTGAAAGGTTGACGTGAATAAGTAACTGCGACACTAAAAATAATTGTCCAAGGTTGTATTATTCTTTAATGACACGAAAAGGGTTGCAAGATAGTCTTAATATAGGAAACGAACATCCTGAGACGCATTATGCTAAAAAGGTCAAAAGAGGTTCGAGTGATAATGTCGTTACAAGTAATGAATGTGTAGATTCGCATTATGTCTAAGTGACCTAAATGGGTTTGTTTAGCGACAGTGATATGACAAACGGGAGCTTAGGGTCGTAATATGCCTGATGGACCATGTTAGTCTAACTAAGTGATTCATTCTATGTCTAACTAGATATTTGACTCCTAACTAAGTGATTCATTCTATGTCTAACTAGATATTCGACTCTTGCTAGACTTCAATGGTATAAACAGTCATGTAATAAGTGAGTCGTTTTATGTTCGCCGTGAAAATGTAAATGATGTAATAGGCTAAATGTAACATGAAGTCAACACTTGTCCATTTAGTGAGTTACGTTTGGCTTTAGAATGGCTTGTTTGCGACTCCTAGCTAACTTACATGAATGCCAATCACACCCCATGCTTCTTATTAAGTTTAGCCGTATGAATGCTTACATGTGTATATATGTGTGCTTGGATATAACCATTGGTTGCAGCGCTCGACTAATTGCTAATATTTAATCGATAAGTTCAGCATTGGTAAGTGTGTAAGTTATGCATTGCCTTTCAGTATATCATAGTGATTAGGTTGCTAGATTGTGAAATTGAAACCGAGATGGTAGTTGGATGGTTTGAGGTAGAACTATGAGTGGTTCGAGGTCTTTGTGGTACGGTGCTTGTGAGGAGGGAGCCTGGGTTGTGAATTAACCGCAATCGTGTGGATTGCGAGGCCGTGTGTGGCTCATTGTGCTGAATTGATTATGAAGTGCTTAAATGTGATACATGTGGACCCCCTTCCCTTCCGTGTCCTCAAGTTACATTATGTGCATAAGAGTGAGTTTTTCGAAGAAGGATTTCATATTTGAAATGATAATAGCCATAAATGTTAGTGCATGATGGCATATTTTAATTAAACAAACACAGTTTTGTGAGTGAACCTGCTTGAATGGGGGAATCCTAAAGAATTTTACAAAGGCGTGAGTTGCATGATAAATGATTTCGCTGTGAGAGGCAGCAAACTTATTAGTCGCTATGACCAGTTTAAATGGCTAAGATAAGTGTTTAGGGACAATAGATAGGAGTAAACCTACTTGAACGGGGGAATCTCTAGCCTAGGAAGTAATCCCTAGAGATCCTGACGAGGGTTAAGGTCCAAAGTTAGTTGTCATCCCGAGAGTAAGTGCTTAGTATGAGTTAATCTCACTGGGATTGAGTGTAGATCTCTCCCAACTAGCACTTTATGATGATCTTATGCCTAGAGTAGTTTCTTATTAAATAAGAAAAGCAGTTGGCATTTCGCCTTTTTAAGTATTTTAGAAGGAAAGTTTTTAAGGGTCATTATGAGACCAAGATGAAAGAGATTCTTTAAAAGAATATGAGTCTCAAGAGGCTAACAGAAGAGTTTTTATGAGCCTCAAGAGGCTAAGTGAAGTGTTTTCAATAAAAGAAGGAAAGTTTCCTGTGTATGACATGTGCATGTTCTAAGTATAATTTATGAATGAGATGCTAAGTAAGATACGAATATGAGAAGTAAGTCTTATGAGCATATTTCACGCATATCCTATGAATGAGAATTGATTGAGACTTGAAATGTGTGTATCTTATGCATACCATACGAATGAAATGCCAAGAAGAGTATGATTCTGAAAAGAAATAACCTTATGTGCATATCATATGAATAGAGTTTCATGCATAGTTGGAATAGAATGCCAAGAAGTTATGTTTATGAAAAATAAAGTTTCTGTGCTTAGCCTCGTCCCTTGTTTAAGTGTTTGACTGCCTGATAGTAAAGAAGTTTGGTCATTTAGAGACCTAGAAATGTGTTGAGTGCCTAAAGTGAAGTTTATAGTTAGTGATGTTTCCATAAGAATTTTATGAATGCCTAATATGATAGTGAAGTATGGATACATGATATGTGACTAGTAAAGATATTACTGCCTGCAACGGTTTTGACTTTTAGGGGGTTGGGGGACACTTACTGAGCATGTGGTTGCTCATCCCACTATTCCTTCCCCTTTTCCCCATGTTTTCTTTGTGATAGGTGAAAGTTAAGCCATTTACGCGGAGTTGAAGTTTACTCCTGGTTGAAAAAGAGTTATGTGTGCCATATAGAAGTAGTTTCACGAGTTCGATGACATAATATAACGTATTCTGAGTTTGTAAAGGTTGTAAACTAAGTTTTCTAGCTCATATAATGCATATTGTTTATGAGTCGCTCTGTATGGCCGTATGAGCCAACCATGTAAATAGTTAGATATCTTCTTGGTTAAAGTTAATTATGTTTTGGGATGTAAATCCCAATACTCCGGTTGTGTGAACCGTTGAGTTGTATCTTTTGCTTTTCCTTTATTAATGAACTATTCTGTTTGGTGTACTCCGAGCGGGTGGCTCGTTGAGTTATGAACTCCGACGTGTGGCCGTTGAGCTGTGTTTCAATATTTTACGTTTCCGTTAATTTACGGGGACTTATTGTAAGGCTTTTAGCCTGAAAACAGTCAGTTTTTAGGGAAAACTCTGTCTGTTTCATCCCAAAATTTAAATAGAAAGTTAAGTGAACGTAACGCTTCCGGCCCTAGGTGCTAGGGGTGTTAACATTTGATTCTGAAACATAAACATTGGATGCACTATCGCTTATACTCAACATGCACTTCAAAGGGCATTACGTAAAACTTTGTAAAAACAAGACCATATGCCACCTTGAAAACACACATATTTAACCATAATGCTTGTAAACTCACTTCAAAGTCACATATTCTTTGAAGTCACGTGCTTTGAAGTCACAAGTGTAGAAACTCTCAACATATGATAAACTTTCTTTCTAATTTCATGCATTTGAATCATACAGGTTTGATATCAAAAAGGGTAGAGCCACGTGATATAAGAATCCACATTCAAATGTGCTTGAGAATCATTTCATTAAACGTTCATTGAAAACTTTCTTTCTTTCATTGAAAGCATTTTCTTAACCTCTTGAGGTTCTTGTACCCTTAAAAGAGATTTCTTTTCATATAGCTTGTACAATGACCCTTATAAGTTTTTCATGCTTCATTCCATATGGCCTCTTAGGGCCCATAAAAACTTCTTTCATGCAAAGCATATAAAATGGCAAAGTGCCAAGTGCTTTCTTTGCTTATTAGGAAAATACATATGGCATAAGATCATTAGAGGGTGCTGATTGGGTGAGATCTATTCTCAAACCCTATAGTGAGACCTAACGCTCACACTAAGTTCTTACTCCCGGGAAGGCTACATAACATATCGAATTACAATCTCAGGCATAAATTAACCAAATGAGTCGAACCTAACATGTATAGCTCACTTCTTGACATTTCTAACGAATTTAGCGAACCCTAACATGACATGCAACATCAATCTGCTGAAAAACATTTTCGAAAATAGTAATAGCTTAGGAGGCGAGAAACACCCACCTGGACTCCAAGCTAAGGACCCGTTCTAAGGGCTTTTGAGCTCAATTTGGATGCTGAAAAACCTCAATTCTCGATCCAATTAGCCCTAAACGCACGCCCAATCGCACCTATCGAAACCCTAGCCTGACACAGACCCGAATCAGTCCATCCCAAGTCAGATTCTGCTGCTGCTCCTACTGTCGGTTCGCCGACCTTGGTTGCGCCAGTCGCCGGCAACAGATAGCTCGGGACCCCCCTTCTTCTCTCCCTTTCGCTCGGTCTGACTCTCTCTGCCCTTTCATGGGTCCCCATCGCAGCGGCTGCGGCTAGAGACGGCGGCTGGGTGCGGCGGTGGTCGACTAGGCGTCGGCGTCTGGGTTGTCTTGCCGCCCAATTCTCTGTCCCATCTCACTCCCTCTCGACAGCTCCCTCTCCCCCCTCCAGCCGGCCGAGCTCGACCTCGGCATCTAGTAGACGGACCGTCGTCGTCGACCACCAACCCCAGTTCTCTCCCTCTTCCTTTCTTCTCTCTCTCTTTCTCCCGTGTGGTTCGTGGGGCAGGGTAGTGAGACCCCCCCTGTCGTGCTTTTGTGAAAGAGAAGAGGGGGCTCAGCCCCTCTTTTGTCCCTTTTCCTCCTTTTTTGACTCAAGCTGATCAGTAATTGGCATCGCTAGTCTAGTTCGTATCCCGAACTCTAAACCCGAATCACTAATACGACCTTCTATCGACTATTCGTTCCCAAATATGTCGAGGTTCGATTTCCATAAACCTCAAAATCCTAATCGTATTCTGAAAACGGCTAAATAAATCGAATAACGACTAAATTAAACTATAGATATAATTTAAGGGCAAAAACAGCATGAATTAACTTTAAAATCAATAATAACAATAATAATCCCTTTTTAATAAAATTATAGCTCCCGAAAGCACATCAATAGTTATTTAACTCATATAGTTACTAAAAATACGATTTTAGAACGTAAAAGGGAATTTTAGTTAGCAATTACTCGAGCGCTGCAACTAACGGTTATATCCAAGCACACATATATACACATGTAAGAATTCATACAGCTAAACTTAATAAGAAGCATAGGGTGTGATTGGCATTCATGTAGGTTAGCTAGGAGTCGCAAACAAGCCATTCTAAAGCTAAATATAACTCACTAAATGGACAAGTGTTAGTTTCATGTTACATTTAGCCTATTACGTCATTTACATTTTCACGGCAAACATAAAACGACTCACTTATTACATGACCGTTTATACCATTGAAGTCTATCAAGAGTCGAACATCTAGTTAGACATAGAATGAATCACTTAGTTAGGAGTCGAATATCTAGTTAGACATAGAATGAATCACTTAGTTAGACTAACATGATCCATCAGGCATATTACGAACCTAAGCTCCCGTTTGTCATATCACTGTCGCTAAACAAACCCATTTAGGTCACTTAGACATAATGTGAATCTACACATTCATTACTTGTAATGACATTACCACTCGAACCTATTTAGACCTTTTTAGCATAATGCGTCTCAGGATGTTCGTTTCCTATATTGAGACTATCTTGCAACCCTTTTCGTGTCATTAAAGAATAATACAACCTCGGGCAATTATTTTTAGTGTCGCAGTTACTTATTCACATCAACCTTTCAAGTACGCGTTAACTAGATTACTAGAGTTGATATTAAACATGCCTGACTCGGTTCGAATTAGACTTACAAGCATGTAATAACGGAATATACTAAACTTGGTTCTAAACATGTATAGCTTCCTTCAATCTAAATATTCAGGCATGGATTACTATATGCATTCGAATTAACGTTAAACATATATAATTCGTTTCGAATTAAAAACTTAGGCGTGAATTAACTATATGCATTCGAATTATCGCTAAACATATATAATTCGTTTCGAATTAAAAACTTAGGCATGAATTAACTATATTGATTCGAATCGAAGCTAAGCATATATAATTCACTTCGAATTACAATCTCAGGCATAAATTAACCAAATAAATCGAACGTAACCTGTATAGCTCACTTCTTGACATTTCTAACGAATTTAGTGAACCCTAACATGACATGCAACATTAATCTGCTGAAAAATATTTTCGAAAATAGTAATAGCTTAGGAGGCGAGAAACACCCACCTGGACTCCAAGCTAAGGACCCGTTCTAAGCGCTTTTGAGCTCGATTTGGATGCTGAAAACCCTCAATTCTCGATCCAATTAGCCCTAAACGCACGCCCAATCGCACCGGTCGAAACTCTAGCCTGACACAGACCCGAATGAATCTATCCCAAGCTAGATTCTGCTGCTGCTCCTACCGTCTCAAGTGGTCGTCGGAACTGGGCTCAAACACTGTCAGTTCGCCGGTCTTGGTTGCGCCAGTCGCCGGTAACAAATAGCTCGGACCCCCCTCCTTCTCTCCCTTTCGCTCGGTTTGACTCTTTCTGCTCTTTCGTGGGTCCCCATCACGGTGGCTGCGGCTAGAGACGGCAGCTGGGTGCGGCGGTGGTCGACCAGGCGCCGACGTCTGGGTTGTCTTGCCGCCCAATTCTTTGTCCCATCTCACTCCCTCTCGACAGCTCTCTCTCTCCCCTCCAGCCGGCCGAGCTCGACTTAGGCATCCAGTAGACAGACCGTCGCCGTCGACCACCAACCCTGGTTCTCTCCCTCTTCCTCTCTTCTCTCTCTCTTTCTCCTGTGTGGTTCGTGGGGCAGGGCAGTGAGACCCCACCTGTCATGCTTTTGTGAAAGAGAAGGGGGGGCTCAACCCCTTTTTTGTCCCTTTTCCCCCTTTTTTTTGACTCAACTGATCAGTAATTGGCATCGCTAGTCTAGTTCGTATCCCGAACTCTAAATCCGAATCACTAATACGACCTTCTATCGACTATTCGTTCCCAAATATGTCGAGGTTCGATTTCCATAAACCTCGAAACTAATTCTAGGGTTGGAATCCTAATCGTATTCAGGAAATGACTAAATAAATCGAATAACGACGAAATTAAACCATCGATGTAATTTAAGGACAAAAACAGCACGAATTAACTTTAAAATCAATAATAACAATAATAATTCCTTTTTAATAAAATTATAGCTCCCGAAAGCACATCAATAATCATTTAACTCATATAGTTACTAAAAATACGATTTTAGAACGTAAAAAGGAAATTTAGTTAACTTAACGGAAAACGAAAATGCGGGGTCTTACAGAAGTGATGCTCAACACCAATCCTAATTAATCAACTAAAATGAGTGAATAAGGTAAAAGGAAATAAAACTAAATATATATTTACATGTGATAGGATTCGAGGATAGGCATAGGCCAAAAAAACGAACAGTGCTCATAGCATCAAGAGATTGATACTAATCATCGAGAGCCCACATATAACAACAAGATATTGCTGCTCATCTAAGTGCCCTGTCATGTGGCTTAAATTTAGAAGTTGGCACTAATGTAATATTTGGTTAGATGTACTTAACTTTGTAATGCAATTAAATTTGTAATTGTATTTTCATTATCTTGTTTGATTGTAATTAGGCGGAGCCAGGATTTAAAACAAGAGGGGCGAAATTAATAATACAAATAACATAAATTTTAACAGTTCTAGAAATGAAATGCATAGCTAATACAATCAAGAAAACTATTCTCGATGAGATCTCATCTTTTGAAAGTAAAGCATGATATTGTTGCTTGAGAGACTTTTAAAAAGATCAATCTCAAAATAATTAATAACAGTATCATTTAAAAATTCATCTGATATTTTTTTGCGCAATTTGGTATTGATGAACTTCACAGCAAAGAATACTTTTTTAACAGTTGCCAATGTTAAAAAATAAAATGATGAACACTTCATTTGATATTTTTTTTATTAGTGGTCGATTTTATTGATGTTGGAAGTGAAGATAAGTTTTATAGAGTTGAATTAATAAGTATTATTTGTATTCATTTTTTTAAAAAAGATGAAATCTACATGGGGATAAATAAATGAAGAAAGTAGGTGTGGATTTTCCATTTTCCTTTTCTTTAAAAAAACAAAACAAAAGCGTCTTCATCATTCAATTCCTCCTACCATAAAAAATGCAGCATATGGAGAGTAATTTGGGAATCTATCATCTCCACTCCACACGACGTGCAGCTATGAATATTGAATATGATATGATATAATTTTATTTTAAGGAAATTGTTTTTTTTCAATATTTAATTGTGACAAACTCTAAATTGGGAATTAGATAAACTTCAAATCACACATGATATGATATGATATAGTTTTCATCTAATAAACTCTAAATCTTCAACCAAGAAAACAATTAGATAAAAATCCTTATTTTTCAATTCATGCATCATGAATAATTCACTAAGTTAATCAATTATTTAACATGATTCTAACTAAAACCAATAAAATAAACATAACTATTTACAAAATAACAAAACTAAAAACAAAAATTGGGAATTTTTTGGAGTTTCCTCAAATTGGGAATCAAGAGGAGGATGGTGCATCGATGCGTGGGCTGAGAAACAAAAATAGAAGAACTTAAAGGGCACTTGCCAAAATTCAAAAAAAAAAAAAAATTACACAAAAGGCAACACAAGGAGTCAAACCCTCAACCTCTAACATAAAGCAATAAGCAATCAACCAATCTGCTGTGCTCATCTTTTTAAAGTATTTAAGAACTAATTAATATATATGTATGTTTTTTCTACCAGAATATCCCACATTTAATTTTTTTTCAAAAAGCTGGGGGTCAATTGACCTCATTGCCCCTTAATGGCTCTGCCCCTGTTGGTTGTATGAAAATGTAAAAGAACTATTTTGTAATTATAATTACTATAAACTAAGTAATCATGATTACATTGCTAAGTTGATTGCATTACATTGCCATTACATTACATCCAACCAAATGTTATATAAAAGTCAACAGACTTAGAAATAGAAACAGAGTGAAAATTTGGATATTCGGTTTGGACTAAATTTTGCTGCAACAATCAACTAAAAGAAGTGAACTATAAGGGAAGTGAGCTGGAAATATTAGTGAACTAGGTTATAACCTAGAAATTTAAAAGTAATTCAAATATTTTTATGTATTAAGAGAAATATAATTATTATCAACATAAGTTAGTTTTAATAAGTTAATATTTGTTTTCTTTAAATGAAGCCCCATTTCTCTTAAGCAAGATTATATATTCAATTTTGTGAATGACGAAAATTTATAATGAAAAAGTTATATCTTTTTATAAGTTAATAGTAATTTGATTCTAATAAAATAGAGGAGCACATATAAAAAAAAATAAAGAGAAATATAGTTATTGATTTTTGTTGTTTTTTTTAAAAATTATTTATAGTGGTAAATAGTGAATTTCTTTCATGCCTTTGACAACATCTATGCTCATCACCTAATATTCAACCCTCTTGCTACTTTTTTTGATTATTTAGTTGAGTATGACCCTTACAATGATACAAAAAGCTAATATAACCACTTCACAGTTCAAAAAATAGCTAATACATCCTATAACCTATAAATTATAAATAAATAACTCATACAAGTCATCAATTTCAAACACAGATATCAACTAAAACAGTCACCTATTTACTAGGGGATAACCTAAGAATGTAAGTCCCTAGTCTGCTGTTTGTTTTCCAACTCTTTTCTCAGGCTTCTTATTATTTTTCTAATTGCCGGTGTCTTATCACCGATACTAGAAATACCAAGTTTCTTTTGCAATTTTAGTAGGGGTGGCAAATTATGAATTGACTTTGAATTCTTACTGCAACTCTTCTTACCCTTGCTAAAAAGTTTACACATTTCACTTTTCTCATGGAATTGAAGCTCCATTTTGAGAGGACTATCAAAAGGGCTTACTGAGCTATCAATCTCTACATCATCTTTCATAGAGGATCCACAACTAGGTACTTGAAAGGTAAACTTCCCAACATAAATTGGGCAATTGTAAGCATTATCCATAGGTCGAGTAATTGTCCTGCTATTGTCCGAGAGTCCTTCACGGACATTGTTCTCCACAACCTCATTAGCACTTTTTTGTCCTTCGAACTCATTGTCATTCATGTTACTCAACTGGGCTTGCTTATAAGGAGATCCCAAATCTTGATTGAGGATGTTTTTGCTTTGGGAACGACCTCTAAACGGGCTTCTTTTTAGTGGAAGAGCTTCCCATTCTCCCTCTAGTTGGCATTCTTTTTTGTAACCTTACCCAAATAACATGCAACTTATAATCACTGATAATACTACTATTCGAATGATCAATAGCTTTCCAGCCCTCTTGAATGTCACCAAATCTGATAAAAGCATATTTTCTACTAGTTTTTCTTCCAAAATTGTTTGGAATGTACGCATCCAAAACCTCTTCAAAACTACTAAATAAATCCTTAAACTTGGTAATATAATACCCAAATATATCCTTTGGCAGATTATCAACAAAGATAGAGAAGACTTTTGAATTATTATCTAAAGTTTTAGCAATAGGTTCTCGATTTGGCACCGGTGCACATGTACTTGTGCTTAAGGGGGATGCACGTTACTGCTTACATCACAATTCACTCTTGCTACTTACATTAACTAGTTTGTGCCCATGTTTTGGCATGAGATCTTTAGATTAACAAAAACACTTATTGACTAGTAAGAATCTTTAGATTAATCTATTTAAATTTTATTTGATTGGTTTCTAGGAATAAGTTCTGCGAGTAATTATCATGCAAATTATGCAAATAGTCACTCTATTTTATTAGATTAATCTCTTACTAAATAAACATTAAATCTATTATTTTAGTTGACTTTGTGGCATCTTGCATGACATCTTAATTTTACAATAAATAAAATTCTAAAATAATTGCATCATATGAACAAATGTTTTGATTTTTTCAATGGTAAGCTAAGGTTTTAAGTTATAAGATAATTATCTTTTTTCAATGGCAAGCTAAGGTTGTAAGTCACACTTAAATTATGCTCAGACTTTAACGGTCGTCTTCAGGGCATATAGAATGTTGTCTAGCTTTTTTATCAAGACTTCAAGTAGAATTTCAAAAGTTGAACTGACATGATTATCAATCCCAATTAGACACAAAATTAGGTAGACAGTAAAGATTTTCAACCTGTGGTCGACATAGTTAACCTAATTTATTAAACATGTTAGATTTAGGTTGAAATTTTTAACACGAACAAAATACTTATTTAACTCATTTAATTAAATAGCTTAATATCTCAATCTAATTATCCGTTTATCATATAACATGTTTATCCGTTTATTAAGCACATAACATTTGGATACATGAAAAATGGCATGGGGGAAATGAAAATTTTGAATTTCATTCTTAGGAGAATCCTAGCTACATAAGCTATTATTTTTTTATTTTTTATCCTAACCTAACCCTAGCTATATAAGTTCTCTTATCATCAAACCCTCATAGCCTCATACTCACAGAGTCACATATCAGATATTTAGACTTCACTACTCTTAAGTCCAGTCACATTCTCCATTCACTCTCTTCTCTCTAACCTAGCGGTTACAGCAGCAACCTGGCTGGTTGCCAGCAGCCTCTCTCTCTCTCTCTCTCTCTCTCTCTCTCTCCCTCTCTATCTATACCCTTTAGCGGTTTGTTCAACATTGCATATCTTCTCTACTATTACGAAGAGTTAGATTCTAATATTTATATCGTACGCACTGAATGTAGATCGTCTCCTAGGAGTTGTGTTTTCAAATTTCAAGCTAGACAATCATATGAGTATAAAATGGTGAATTAAACAAAGTTAAACTAGAACAAAGGGCCCGGTTGTGATTTCACAACCTAATCGCCCAGCTAATCCAGTCTAACTATTAACCAACCGAAGCTATACTAGCCGTCAAGAATGACTGCTTGCAATATCAAAGCCATTAAACCCTCTTTTAAGAGTCAAAGGCTAGTGCAATTAGTCTATCCACCTATTTTCATAAAATTAACCAAATCAAATCACCAGATTAGCAACCCTAGATCTAGCTAGAATTCGAACTACTTTCATAGAGGCTAATCACAATCTACGTAACATAATTGAGCTACTGATTGAATGAGAACACAATTAATTAAACATAACAACTAATTTAGCAGCAAAACAACAAGCATGAGGCAGAGAGAGAAAATAAGCATAACCTAATCTAACCAACTAATTAATCATGAAACAACAACAAAATCTAATATCTAAACAAATTCGAACATTAACTTGAATCTAACTAGATAAGGCAACAATAAAAAAAACAGAATAGAAAGAGAAAAGAAAAAAACTTGGTCTTGATAATTTAATGCACAAAATCTTTCAATCTTCTACAAAAAATCAATCACAAATTAACCTAATCCAACCCTAAATTAATTTATTCACCCGATTGGGATTTAGGTGGCTAATATAAATCCTAATTATGCTCCCAAAACCGACCCTGCTAAGGAGTTTAAGTGGCTAATCTACTCCTTAGAGTAAACTCTAAACAACCATGTGAAGAAGCCCCCCAAAACTCAAGGCAAAGCTAATTTATAAAGTAACAATGCTCAATTGGTCATTATAGCACACGAAGGGGACGCGGTCATGCCAAGAGACATGGCTTACTACGTCACCCTCTAGAAATAGGGCGAAAATTATAGTGAAATTACAATGACTTTGGACATTCTCAAGACATAATCACGTTAGTTGACACTGGTGGGGTTTGTTATCTATCCAACTCCATTGTTTTTCCTCCTTTTCACTTTGTCTTCAATCTTAAGTGTTGTTTTATCTTCCTAAATCAGCTTCAAGTGACCTCAAATTATACAAATTATCCTTCATCAACCTTCAATTGCTTTTGCTCCAATTTCGCACAACTTGATCGGGTTTGGTTTATCACCTACAAAATTAAGTAAAAGCAAGTAAAAAGCCAACAATTATATTATTTTTGAGCTAAAATTTAGGTCATCATGACATGTAAAATAGGAAATTTTTGCATGAACATCTACGCTTTAACTGGCTCTATCTCTTAGCTTCATTTTCTTGTTTTGTTTAGAGTAGATTGGCTTCCTAAGTTTCATGAATGTCATGTGTATAAAACTATGATTGGCTTTATTGATGTTGTACCCTCTCCTCTTCTCTATATGTCTCTCTCTATGCTCTATGTTCTCTTGCTTGCTGAATTAAAATGTTCATGTTTAGGTGTGTTTGATTCAAATTGCACTATTTTGAGAAATAGAGGAGGACGGTAGAGTGATATGCATTTTGGGTCAGTTGTTACGTCTTTCATATGCCATTACTTGGTGTTGATTTCTTTTTGTAATGTTCTTATTCTATCGAATCAAATGGATTTAATTAGGAATTGTAATTGTGATTTCATTATTCTCAATATTTTTATGAATCAATTCCTCCATCAATAGAATGACTTTTTGCATGTGTCTTTTTTTTCTTTTTTTAACTATGTAATATTCATTTGTTTACATGCAGGCGGCTATTTTTTTGGTGTGTGCATAAAATGGCATCAAATTATGATGATTTAACACCCATTGATGTTGATTCAAATGATAATGAAGTTGGTGAAGGTAAATCCTAGAGTGCAACTTGTAACACCCAGGTATGATCAGAAAGTACTCCTTCCGTGCCGAAAATATTGCCCTGTTTGACTTGCCACGTAACTTAGGGAATATTAGTCAACGAACCCTTCTAATTAAATTAGGGTCTACAAAATTGAAAGATACTCATTTAGTTAAATAAACACTTAACTGTAAGATGTTGCTTTCATTGTTGACTTTCTGTATTGGTTAAATAATTTTTTATTTGTTAATTTTTTAAAGGTTTATGAATGCGTAACTTTTACAATTTCTCAGCAATTGATTAGGGAGACGATAAAAGATCTTCCGGAGTGCATAAAAAAATACAAAAAGAATTATATGCATGCAAAAAGCAAAAATGACCTACATATAGTTAATATCTTAACCATTAAAAGTAAGACACTTGGCAAAAGTTTATGGAGTCACTCAATTTTAGATATATTTATTTATTTATACAGCTATAGATAGAGTGCCTACAAGGGAAGATTCATAGAGAACATTTAAGGGCTCTAAATTCATCACAAAGGTGATGTTCTCTGCCACAGCATGATGACCAAGATTCGACGTCCATGGAAACACTCTATTTTCGAGAAATGTCGATTTTTTTTTCCGCACAATGAATGTTCTAGCCAAAAGATTTAGCAAAAATTGCGCAACAAGAAATTTGGTGACGAGACCCATGAGCCCTGTCACCAAAGATGTCTACCGACCGTATTTGATTGAAAAGGTCCTTCTGACTATTGTAGTCTTGTGTTCTACTGTTCTCCTCTCCTTCTATACTTTCTACTATTTTACAGTTCTCTTCTCTATTCTGGATAATTGTAGTCTTATGTATTCCAAACTTCTGGCTGCAAGTGCACGCATTCAGCAAGTTAGCTGCGTAAATCTTAGGGAGTAAACGACTATTTTCGATTTGCACTGAGGTTGAGACGAAATCGCTTTCAAAGCAGTGGTACTCCCACGGCATAGCTCTGGTTCTCATTCCCTTGTCATTAATTTAGACCTACTTTTCCTACATTCGTCTCACTTTATTTCTTTTGGATGTTTTTTTTTTGGGGTTTTCCGGGGAGCTGCTTAAGAATGATGATGAGAATTGTATAAAGTGTTAAAGGTATTAGTCCAAGACCAAAGATGATCCTTGAAGAATAGACTAATGCTCTTCCTGCACTTCAACTATAGTAGCCTGGTGCAATTTAGCCATGGATTCTTAAATTATATATGACTGGTTGGGTTTTCATGTTGCGGGTCTTTGGAGTATTTTCTGATTTTTTATTTGTTTGTTGGGTCATTGTTTGTTCTCTTTAGTTCTAATTTCTAATGTATTTTTGCCCTTTATGTGGCTTATCAACAATTAAAAAAAAGGTATGTAGTTTTGTTTATTTTGGGTTCATCATCAATCATCAATGTGTCCTTTTTTAGTTTTGTAAATTCATTTATTTCCACTTTTGTCTTTGTCTCATTGCATAGAATGCTTGATAATAGTGTGCTTCTCACTCCACCGATGTTTTTATTTAGTAAATGTCAAAAATGACATATATGGGAGAAAAGGCAAGAGTAGGCATGTAAATAAATTCTTCTAAGAAAGCAAAGCAAATATCTTATGGTGTAGAAGAACACGGTTGAAGTTGATTTCAAATTCTTGAAAAGGAGAAGGGGAGGGGAAATTGTCATGTTGAATTGAATTTCAATACAAAGAGTGCTAAAAAAAGCTCCCTAGATATTTATACTTTCAAAAATATTTTTGAGATAATTAGGTTTTGTGACTTATAAATGAAAGGTAATTTGGGGAGTTTAGTGAATAAGTGATTTCCATTGTTTCAAAACAGACATTATTTTGGGACATTCTTAAAGGAATGTGGGACAATATCTATTAGACTGAGAGAATATAATTTGAAGGGATTGAAATGACTATTAATATCACCAAAAGAACACCTCCTTTTCGCAGAGTCCACTCTTAAAAACTCCGCCCTTAAGCATGCTTATTGTGGATAAGTCTTAGGATGGAGGACTTTCTGAAAAGTTTTCTTAGATAGCATGTGAGTGAGGACATGGACCGTGTTGATTTATAGAGTTAGTCATCAATCCTATAAGCCATTCTTAATAGCTGTTCGCGATCCACAAAGGAGTTAGAGTGTTACAAAACCAGAAGAGGATTTGGTCAACAAAACCAGAAGAGGATTTGGTCAACTTTCGTTAATTAGCTTGGAAGATTTAGAGTTTTGATTTACAATCTAGGTTATGTGCTACTTGTTAAACTTAGACTAAGTTGGTTTGTTCTCATCTTAGGCGTTGGATGTGGAGTGTTACACATGTTGCTCTTGGAGTAGGGTTTTGGAACTTAGAACTTATCTCTGGGATCATTTGTGGCTTGCTAGTTTGCACTTATTTTGGGAGTTTGATGTTGATCTTGGACATGTCCCCCTTGGAGTGGGGACTTGCATGTGTTAAGTCATTGCAAATGTTCAGTAATCGGGCACATCTTTATGGCTATTGACAGAGTTGCTACATTCTTGGTATACAATTAAATGGGTAAATGGTTATATCTGCTTCTGACCTATTTAAGTCAAATAGGTAAGCAAGTCAAAATCAGGTCAAGCTGATTAAAATTTAAATGGTTTTAAGTTGGGATTTGGCACCCGTTTATTAAATATGTCATTTTTAGATTCTAACTAGTTTAGGTTCAACTTAAACACAAACTCAATCCAACCTAACCTATTTGACAACCCTAATTGCAACCTTGATAATCTTGTTTTGTTAAAGTTTGCTCCATCTCTACAATAAGACACATTTTCATTATCTCTTATAAGACTTGACTATCCCACAATTTTGAACGTAGTGGAAGAGTCAACTTTGAGTGCCCAAAGCTTTTCACCACGGCCATGTAGTAGCTTTAGAAATGGCAAAAGATTCATTAGATTGTAGCGGACTAAAGTAAAATATCTCTCTAAGCTTCGTCTATTCATTTCCATGAACTAATAGGTACATATTCCATGATTTTTAAATCTAGGGTCTAACGGAACCAGTATCCTTGTAATTTCACAATTTAAGGGTAAAATTGTTATATCAGGCTCCTCAGACAAGATTTTGGGGGTATTGTATTTGGATTTAGTTCTGCATCGCATAATCTCCTGACTTCGTTCACTTCGAATATTGTGATATACCAAACCTTTAGATGATAAATAATCCACTCATGCCCATTCATCAACTCCACCTACTATATGTAGTACTGATCTCAATGGCATGCTTCCGTGATTGGACCAATTTTTTTATTTTTTTGAAAAGCTCAGTAAAGATAGCCTTTCTCTCAAGAGTTTTGTCCATGTTATCATTAGTTAAAATATAATGTAATTCAAATCGAGGAGGAGAAGAGCAGTTGATTAAAGATTGGACCAAAGACCAAATTCGACGTGAATTTTACTCCATGAGATACTCTGAAGGCAACAAGACAGAGTGGTTATTGAGAGGATACTAGGGTGATTGGCTTAAAAGTTTGTTGCAAACTTTGATCATTATTCTCTCATTAGCGCTAGCCGCTAAGTGGTTAGCCTTGTTGAAGTGATTCAGGATGGGGGACGCTAATGGGCAGTCCTCCTACTTGCTTATTAGCACTAAGTCACATATTATTGTCAATAAAATGAAAGGCTCCATGATGGAAAACTTGCCCCATTAACTCCTATTCAAAGATATCAAGGGTCATTGTTCTTGAATATTGATCAAGAAATGCCAATAAGATTGCAGATCATCTTTTTGATAATGTTGCTTTGGAGCTATCTTCTCATTTTGCTAATGTTGACATTCCTTAGTACTCAAATGCTCCATTATTCATTGCCAAGGCGAAGTCTGGAAATCCCACTATGGGGTTCTCTTATTTGTAGGTGGAGTTATAATAGTAAACTAGTATTTTTACAAATATGTAAATGTTTGGGAAATCTCATGCGTATTTAATTGTAGTAATTATATATAAAATATTACAATAAGTCATTTATCAATCATGTCATATACAATTTTTTTTAAGTCGTCTCTACAAAATAATTAATAACTTTTTAAGATAAAACTGGTTATTATGGGATGCAAGTTATGAGAAATTATTAACTAAGCATTGCATTAAAATGTATAAAGTAATTTAGCAAATATTTTTATATCAATTCTAATACCTTAATTTCTCTAAATAATTTGAAAAACACGAAATTCCAAAACGTTACCTAATTTATTAATTAACAATTTATAACAAAATTAACTTGCAATATTTAATATTAATTTCTCATGAAAGATCAATTATAAAATATTTAATGAAGATCAAAGTATTGATGACACTTTTGCAGGTCTATCAAATTTTTATATATCACAATAATAACATGCATCAGGAAGAATTAATAATCTTACCACCTAAGAACTATTAATACTGACTTGGATTTTTGTACTCTGAAAATTGAAATCAATTTGATACTTTGATGGTAGTATGTAGTTATTATCATACATCTATATAACTATATATAAAATTGAGTGATCTTATATGCTTATACTAATTAATGTCATATTGTTAATGGCAAGAATTTATTGTATTATATGTCATTTTCATTTTTTTCTCACTCACAATTCATTTTTTAAAGTTTTCTATCAAACTTTCTTGTTCTCCCTAATAAAGAATCATATGTTTTATTAATTGTTGTACCAATTAATGGATTAATAAGATGGCTAATATATATACATCATCATTGAAAAGTCTTAGAAAAGTCAAAGTATACATAAATATTTATTTATAAGTATAAAAACATTACCTATCCAAAAAATTTGAAATCAATTAATGAAAAGAATTCAAATAGTAGCTTTTCTTTTAAAAAAATGAGTTTAAATAATAAACAAATGTATACTGTTAATTTTTGAAAGAAGTGCTTAATACTATAGAGATCGGTACATTGTTGTAACTAACATTTATAATGAGATCACTCTTTGCAATGTAGATGAGAAAATGTGGATCCATTTAAAAAATTTTTTCGGGGAATTTGGCTCTAATAGTGAAGTAGAAAAAATGAATTTAACTCAATCCTTGCATTGCAAGGGGATTAATTCTAGTTTCTATATAAAAGTGAGTACGAAGGATATAGTGTTGACACATGTCTAATGGGCGTTAAGGTTACTATTGATGGTGAATTTTCATTCACAATTTAAAACAACAATTAATAGTTCATTATTATTGATATGTTGACATCTGTTCTTTTAAAATATTTAAGAATTGATGCATGAAGTCTCCAAAATAATATGATACAGTTTATGCATGTAGATTAATATTGAAGATATCAGTGTTGCTATAATTTTAAACTAGCCCGTGCATAGCATGAGTTTAAAAGCTAGCTATCTTATCTATGTAGGATCTATGATTGTCATAATATTGTATTTAATGTCTCTATTATTCCATATTCATGTTAAAAAAGAATTGCCGGGAGAAAAGAATATAATAGTGGAAATTATGAATCTTTTAAATAATATATACTTGTACCTTTATAGTGACATGATATGTGTGTCTTCATAATATTCTATAGTTGAGCAATGCCAATCGATATAAATATTAAAACAAAATATTAACAACATATATTAACTTTGTCTAACAATAAACGCATCTAAATGATATTGTTATTCTTATTTATTATTACATATATTATGAGAATAATATTTTTTGACATACTAGAATCAATATAATATCACTTTAGATCAACACAATGTTCTACCCTACATAATATTATATGCACAAAATATTAGAAAGGCAAATCTAAGTGATATTCTTTGTCACAATCTATACATCCATACAGATATATTAAAACAAAACAAATCCTCCTAAATTTTTGACATACGTCAGTCAATCGTATGAGATTTCTAAGATAATTAATAGTTTTTGCTTTTTTTCTTTTTTAAAATTACAACTTAGGCCCTGTTCGGCAAAATTAGCAGTTCAAATAACGGATAGCGGTTTAGGTAGAGGATAGCGGTTCAGGTAGCGGATAGCGTTTCTAATTTAGCTGTTAGCGGATAGCGGTTTAGAAGAGCAGTTGAATAAAATGTTTTCCGTAAATTTAGCTGTTGGATTAGCTGATTAATGTAAATTGACATAAAAGGATCCAGATAATTTCCAAAAATAAAATTTCCAAAGGGTAATTTTTGGTTAAAAAAATATGAAACGCTACTTTTAAATGTAAAACGTTAATACTATCAGCTTTCCAAAAACGCTACTTAAACCGCTAAATGCTACTTGAAATGCTAGTCAAAATACTACGTTACCGAACACTAAAAATTATATGATGAGTATATTGACTTAGTCAAAATGCCAAACGCTATCCAAAACGCTGTTGCTGAACACGCCCTTAGTCAATTACATATGGAAGATGGCTTCTCCCAAAAAAAGATATGTAATCACTCAAATTAATGGCATAATTAATATCATTTCAAAAATAAGAATAAAAAATATTTTCTTTTCTAATATTATGTTCATATAATACTATATTGGTGCCAATATCTCAAAAAATATTATCACTATAATATTATATCTAATAATTATGAAGAATAATACCACTTAGATTACAATATATTACATAAGAGAGTATTGGTTTCTAATATTATATTAATGTAATATCATATATTGGTCACAGTATCGCAAAAATATTGTTCTTAAATGATGTCAGAAAGTGCAAATGGAGGAAAACACTGCGAAGACAATACAAAATCAACCCTGGTGCTGTATTCAACAGGGAACGAAATCAACTAGGCATTGCTGTCATCATCAGAGACGAAGCAGGAGACGTCCTAATGTTGCATTAGGAAATTGCATGGGCCAAAAGAAGTGACCTAGGTAGCAGCGCTTGCATTAAATGTAACATGGAACTCTGATGCAAGTTTCCATGGTGATAGCTTTGAAACCGATTGCTTGCAAGTGGTCCAATGAAAGACAGCAAGTAGAGGTGTGATGAGTGAATTGGATCTGATTCTCCATGATTTTATATTAAAGTCTTTATTATGTAATTTTCTTTTTAAAGCATATCATCTGAGTAGAGACGCTAATGGAGCAGCCCGTAGGTTAACAAATGAAGCTTCAAGCTTTCACAATTTTCTGCAAGGATAGAGGGATGTCCAAAATGTATAGCAGATGCTGTTTTGGATGATATTAATGAATAAATTGCTTTGACTTTGTTCCTACTAGGCATATATTTGATATGGAAAATAATGTAAACGACAATTATTTACTTCCCATAATTGTAGCTTAGCTAGGACTTTTTGTGACTTGTTCTAGATGAAAGGTTTAAATAATTCTTTAAACCTAAATTAACATGAAACATAATATGTAGGATCTTGAACTAAATAATTCTCACAATGAATTATACTTGATGCGGAAGATGCAGAAGCCATGCTTGAAACAATTGATTCCTTGAGAGTACTCCTTTCCAATTTCTTCAACAGGCAAAGCACCCCTTGACGTATAAATCGATTTCTCCCCCTTGACCCTTTTTCTCACTTTAGTCACAGAGATATAGATGGTTTTTTTTTTTCCTGTGTTTTTTCACTGGTAGGGAGAGGACCTATTTACAGTGTTAACCTCTTAATCTGGTGCGTCCATCAAGCAGTCAAAAAGAACGGTTGAGATTAATTGGTCATTGAGACTTGATTTGTTTGGATAAATAGAGATCAAAAAAAGAGAATACTTAATATCGTTAGGCATAATAATAGGAAACCACCATCTTTCATATCCCTTAATATCAGGCCACAATTTAGAAAAATAACTTACATTCTCCCACTTGGCCTGATCATTAAAAAACTACTCAACAACATACATAAGAGCGCATATCAAGTAAACGTCTCCGTTTTCACATATATTACCTATACCCAACAATTTGAAAATGAGAGTTATGGCGGTTGCACACTATTTTATGGAGCATGTTCCCTTCCATATACTACTGCGTCTCTCAAATCATCAAGGTTAAGTACATAATATAAGGCATTATGGTCCACATTATTTCAAGATTCTTATTATGATAACTTTATGTGTACACCATTATAATTAATAGGAAACTTGAAACATAAAAGCAAGTCAGAAACATACATACTCTGAGCTCCAAGTGCTAGAATCAACAGCATTAATCATCCTTACAACCAAGACCCATTCTTTGCACATGACCTTTAAAAGCCTTAGGTTGTAAACCCTTCGTTAAAGGATCTGCTATCATCATGTCAGTCTTAATTTGTTGAATAGACACCTTTTGTTTTCGAACTTCATCCTTCAAAGATAAGTACTTCAATTCCATGTGTTTGGCACCTCTCGAGTACTTATTTTGAGAAAAAGACTACTGCGGAATTATCACAAATACAACTTTAATGGCTTGGAGATGGAGTCAACTACCCCAAGACCTGAAATAAAATTCCGAAGCCATAGGGCATGTATTGTAGCTTCATAACAAGCCATAAACTTAGCTTCCATAGTAGATGTAGCAATACAATCTTGTTTCGTACTTTTTCATGAAATTGCTCCTTCAAATAATAGGAACACATAACCAAAGTCGATTTCCTACTATCGCGACATCCACCAAAATCAGAATCTGAGTACCCGACCACTTCCAAATGATCACATTTCCTGTACATGAGCATGTGATCCTTTGTTCCTTGTAGGTACCTTAACACTTTCTTTGCAGCCTTCCAGTGATCCATCCCAGGATTACTTTGATATCTTTTTAGCATCCTGACAGCAAAACTAATATCCGGCCTTGTACAGCTTTGCAAGTATATTAAGCTGCCTACAATAGATGCATATGGAATAGATTCCATGGCCTTGTGTTCCACATCATTCTTTGGACATTCCATGAGACTAAACTTATCTCTTTTCTGAATTGGTACAATTCCAGCGGAGCATTTGTTTATGCGGAAATTCTCTAGAATTCTTTCAATACAGGCCTTTTGAGACAATCCTAACAATCCTTGTGTTCTATCACAGAAAATTTCAATTCCTATCACATAGGATGTCTCACCCATATCTTTCATTTCAAAATTCTTGGATAGAAAATCCTTAGTCTCACGCAATATATTCAAATCCTTAGCGGTAAGTAATATGTCATCAACATATAGTACTAAAAATATAAACTTACTCCCACTGACCTTTTGGTATGCACATCTATCAACAACGATCTCTTGAAAACCAAAAGAGGTTACAGTATCATTGAATTTAATATATCATTGTTGGGAAGTTTGTTTTAGTCCATATATTGATTTCTTAAGCTTACATACCATATGCTTCTTTCCTTCAACTGAGAAGCCTTCAGGTTGATCCATAAAAACTTTTTCCTCAAGATTACCATTAAGAAAAGCGGTTTTCACATCCATTTGATGTAACTCAAGATCAAAATGAGCTACTAAAGCCATGATTATTCTTAATGAGTCCTTCTTCGAGACCGGAGAAAAGGTCTCGTCATAGTCAATGCCATCCTTTTGTGTATAACCTTTGGCAACATGTCTTGCTTTATACCTTTCGATATTGCCGTTTGAGTCATACTTGGTTCTAAAAACCCATTTACATCCAACTCGTTTACACCCATTTGGCAACTCAACAAGATCCCAGACCTTATTTTGTTCCATGGATTTTAGTTCATCTTTCATAGCATCGATCCATTCATCAGACTTATTACATTCAATGGCTTGTGAAAATAAAACCGGATCATTCTTTATTCCTACATCAAAATTTGATTCTTGCAAATAAACCATATAATCATCAGGGATGGCTGACCTTCTTTCCCTATGTGATCTCCTTAAATTTGCTGGTTCTTGTGATTCATTTTGATCATTATGTACTGGTGAATTAGTTTTCTCATGAGTCATATCCTCATCCAAATGTTGTTCGTTATTGTGAACATCATGTTCAACAATAGGGACAATACTTGAAGTGGGGTTAGACAATGGAACATTCACAGATATGGGTATAGTTTCCCTTATCTCATTAATTTCCACATTATGTCTTTCATTACTCCCACTAACTTCACCATTCTTAATGAATTTTGCATTACCGGTTTCAACAATTCTCGGACTATGATTAGGGTAATAAAACCTATAACCTTTGGATTTATCTAGGTAACCAATAAAGTAACCACTAGTTATACGAGAATTCAACTTCTTTTCATGTGGATTATATATACGTGCTTCTGCTGGACAACCCCAAACATGAAGGTGTCTTAAACTGGGTTTTCTACCAGTCCACAACTCAAAAGGAGTTTTGAGAACTGCCTTACTAGGAACCCTATTAAGCAAATACACAGCAGTTATAAGAGCATGTATCCACAATGATATAGGCAATGAGGAGTTAATGATCATACTCCTAACCATATCCATTAATGTCCTATTACGCCTTTCTGCAACACCATTCTGATGTGGTGTTCCTGACATAGTATATTGTGCACATATGCCACGTTTCCCAAGGAACTTTGCAAATGAACCTGGACATTGTCCATTTTCGTTATATTTTCCATAATATTCACCAGCTCTATCGGACCTAACGGTTTTCACCCTTGTATCCAATTGCCTTTCAACCTCATTGACAAACACCTCAAGAGCATCAACTGCTTGAGATTTTTTATTCAGCAAATAGACATAATCATAACGGAAAAAATCATCAATAAAGGTGATAAAATATTTTTCACCACCAAAAGATGGAATATAAAAAGGTCCACATATGTCAGTGTGTATAATTTCAAGAAACTCTGTACTTCTTGTCGCTCCTTTCTCACTATGTTTGGTTTGCTCTCCCTTAATGCAATCCACACATATATCAAGGTCAGAAAAATCTAATTGTGGAAGGATTTCATTTCTTACTAATCTTTCCAACCTCGCCTTAGATATATGACCTAAACGTTTATGCCCCAAGAAAGCAGACTTTTCATTTTGCACATTACGCTTAACTCCAACATTGTGATAAACAGTAAGAAGGGATTCAGAAAAAACATGATCAAGTTTCAATTTATATAAACGATCAGTAAGAATAGCAGAACCAACTAATTGCTTATTCTTAAATAAACTGAAACATCCATCACCAACGTCAAAATAAAACCCAGCAAGACCTAGTTTTGAAACTGAAATCAAATTCCTAGAAACTGAAGGTACATAGAGAGTTTGATACAAGTCTAAATGATGACCAGTCTCTAACTTCAAACGATAAGTCCCTATGCCCTTAATTGGGGCCTTCATTCGATTTTCCATGAATAAGAAATTCTCACTTGGGTTTATGGTTTGGATCATAAGGAATCCTTGCACCATGTTAGATACATGAGTAGTAGCACCACAATCAAGCTACCAAGTATTACCAGTAACTTCAATTAGGTTTGACTCAAAACATACAAAGCAGAACAATTACCTTTCTTTTCGAACCAAGCCTTATGTTTCAGGCAATCCTTCTGAAAGTGTCCTTCTTTATTACAAAATCGACACTTCATTGCCGATTTTTCCTTTTTGTCACCCTGCGAAGCTTTAGTGGGTTCCTTCTTTTTCTTAAACTTGTTAGGCTTAACCTTAAGAGCTCTTGAACTTACTAGGTTGACTACATGATTACCTCCTTCTTGTTTCTTTAATCTTGCTTCCTCCTGAGTAACCATACTGGACAACTCACTTATATTCCATTTGTTTTTAAGACTATTATAGTTAATCTGGAATGGTCCATACCTAGGAGGTTGAGAGTTAAGAATGAACTGCACTAAGAAGGAGTCATCAACAGCCATACCCAAGGTCTTTAGCCTTGCTGCAATGTTGGTCATCTCAATGATATGAGCTTACATACTCACCGTCTCGGTGAATTTCATGGTCGTAAGCTCAGACATGAGAGTACCAGCAAGTGACTTGTCTGCAAAACAGAATCTTGCTTCCACTAACGCAAGATATTTTTTAGCACTTTCAGTTGAGTCAATAGCAGTCTTGATGTTGTTTGCAATCATCATCCGCATGAACATGAGGCTTAATCTGTTAGACCGTGTCCAAACTTTATGGTACAACTTTTCTTCATCAGTGCTAACTTCCGTGAGATCAGTGGGCTTAGCTTCTAAAAGAGCCAAGTCAAGATCCAATACACCTAAATGGAAATTGACTTGTTCTTTCCATTCAGCAAAGGTGAGACCATTGAACACAGTAACAGATGAAGTATGTGAATGAAGTGAAACAGCTGCAATTAATACATAAATGCTCATTAATAAATTAATGCAATCACATGATAGTGTTAGATAAAACATTAAGGCATACTACAATACTCCTTTGGGTAGATATTATAATATATAGTTTTTAAGTAAATGCCATCAATAACCTTATGAGACAATGCAGTCAAATTAACATGTCTATCTTTGGATATACAAGCAAACTTGACCAACTTAATATTTTATATATGTCTCCATTATGTCCACTAACCATAGAATGATGATATACCTTTGGGTAAATCTTAAAATTCTAGTGATAAGTGGAAGCCATTAATCTGTTAATTCAATAATTTGGCATTTCAAAAAAAAAATTTAACTAAAGATGAATGACCTTCCGACTCGTAAATTATGAAATGCATTAATAGTTTAGCCACTTTGGTGAGCATTAAACTGTGATGCGATTTCACTAAATTAACATTAGGGTTAATTAATTTCAGATCAAATAGTTGTAGTATAATAACATAGGTAGAAATCATGGATATGCGTAAGTACATGATTACTTAAACAGCGATGCAGAGGCATGGGAAACGAAATTGCATGATCACTAGAAAGCAGTATAATCATAAAGTAAATATATAATCAATCAAGAGGCATGAATATTTTAATCAATTTTATCATGATCAATGAATGAGGGATGACATCAACAAATTAGTACCCAATTCGTCAGAGAACAAAATTGATAACTAGTAGCATTATACCATTAATAAACCAATCACATGCTTTGGAATACAATAAATTATGAAAGGATATTGACCTAATAAAATATAATAGATCATGAAGCAAAAACCTTCTGTGCCACTAAACCCGAATGGCATCGGTACTATAAACAACATAATTAAGGGATAATTAATCGATAATTGAACCGAAATGTGGGCACGAATTGCATGATGGTCATTGATAAAATAGAACTCATAAATATAATGTAATCCAAAGGAATTAAATAATCATTCGGTCATGTTCATTACCATATACAAAAGGCATAATTCAATCAGAGAGAACCAATTCAACGTATGGGAGAAAGGAGTATAATTCAAAATCAATCACATACCAATTAGATGGAGAAATTATAAGCTCAAAACCTCTCGCTCTAATACCACATGAAAAGTTTAAATAATTCTTTAAACCTAAATTAACATGAAACATAATATGTAGGACCTTGAACTAAATAATTCTCACAATGAATTATACCTAATGCGGAAGATGCGGAAGCTATACTTGAAACAATTGATTCCTTGAGAGTACTCCTTTCCAATTTCTTCAATAAGCACAGCATCCCTTGACGTATAAATCGATTTCTCCCCCTTGACCCTTTTTCTCACTTTAGTCACAGAGATATAGATGGTTTTTTTTCTGTGTTTTGTCACTGGTAGGGAGAGGACCTAGTTATAGTGTTAACCTCTTAATCTGGTGTGTCCATCAAGCGGCCAAAAAGAACGGTTGAGATTAAGTGGTCGTTGAGACTTGATTTGTTTGGATAGATAAAGATCCCAAAAATAGAATACTTAATATAATTAGGCATAATAATAGGAAACCACCATCTTCCATATCCCTTAATATCAGGCCACAATTTAGAAAAATAACTTACACTAGAAGCAAGATTATACCATACAATACACATTGTATATATATGATGTACTGTGAGGATCAATGCTGAAGCAAATGTCTTGCCTACACAAGTCCAAGAGAACTCACAACTCCTCCTCAATGCTCACAAGCTTCATCAAAGGGGACTTGATCCTTGTACCAACTTAGAACTTCAATTCCACACTCATCCTAAACCTTTGGAACCTATTACTCTTCTATTTTGGAAAGGACAAGGGACCTTCTAAGGAGTTTGGTTCATCAAAGCAAATTAAGCCCAAGTTTTAACCCGGTTTTGTGGGCTTGATTACCCAAGCTTAGTATGGGATCAAAGTGCTGAAAATCCACTTTTTGGGAACCTTCTTATTTCAGCTAAAAGAGCACAAAGAGAATTCTAAGGTAAGGCTTGTGATCATAGGTCAAGAGGAGTCCTTTTCCATATGCTGCAATTTCTGCCCCAGCCTGCATAAGCTGCACTCTCTGCCCCATATCTCCCAAATAACAACTCCAATCTGCATACCTCTTGAGCCACGTGAAAGCTAACTTCCTAGGCTTTCTAGGAAGGTCTATTTCATCAGATTTGGCCCAGGGAACTAGGAGATATGGCTGCTCAAATTTGACCTTGGTAAACTGAAAATTTTTAACAAAAGTAGAGGGCACTCTTTAGCTTCTAATTTATTGCTTTTTGGTTCCCCATGCTTTATGGGTTTTGAGAGTCCTTTTGGCTGCCTTCTCTTATGTTGTCAAAGACTCCCTTATATAAGGGAGGCCTTAGTTTATAAGTTTTCAGATTTGGATATACATGCATTGCTAGTTTGAGCTTTCTCTCTCTTAAATCTTGAGTTCTCTTTATCCTTTTCAAAGGTGGTGAGTTCTTGAGTGGAATCCTTTATAGAGTTTGTGGGTGGCATAGCCTTTAAACAAATTCTTGGTGGGTCCTTAGGTTTGATTAGTGGCATAACCTTTAAATCAAGTCATATCTTTCTTCCAAGGGGAAAATTGTAATCAAACTCAAGTAATTCACTCCCATCCCATTAGCCCATGCTCCATTTGGTATCAGAGCAAATCCAGGTTGGTGTTCTTGAGTTTATATCGCATTCCCCTACTTTGGTTTCATCCTTGTCAAATTTTCCTTCACTTTGCTGTGAAAATCATAGTGAATCATCACCTCTCTTTACCTTGAACTCTTGACTACCTCCTTAAGTTCACAAGCCTTATTCCACACCTCCATTCCCTACAAATTGCCTCCTTTACCTCTCAAAGAACCCCAAAAAAAAAAAAAAAACAGCCAAACACGAACCTCCACCAAAACCCCCCCACAAAAGCAAATTTCGCAAAACCGTGCAGCCGGCCAGAATAGTGGCACGGTCACCCCGTGCGGTGAAGCACGACCGTGCCACCCCAGATCCTGCCCCAGAAGTTCAGCACGGTCCCCCCGTGCTCCCTTGCACGACCGTGTCACCGCCTTCCTCAGTCAAACTTCCCACCGTGCACCCTAGCACGCCCGTGTCCTATCCTACTCCTATCCTCTCTTCTACGCCTTTCCCCTTTCACCATGTCTAATGAAGAAGATACCCCCACCCATCCTATTCAACCGGCAAGAGTACCAAGGGGCATGAACCTAGAAGAAACGCATGCAATGAGGCACGACAATGCCATTCTGGCCTTACAACAAAGCATGAGATGAATTAGTAGGCAACTTGAGCAACTTACCACCCAATTTTTGGCCCTCCAAAGAGACCAAAGACCGCAAGAGCCGAGTGATGGTGGGGATGAACAAGACTTCTCTAATGACTCAAGCATGGGAAGTAATCCAAGAAGGGAAGGAAGAAGGCCTCCTATGGATGAATTTAGGGACATCAAAGTGGAGCCCCCGGAGTTCAATGGCAACTTGAACCCCGATGAATACCTTGAATGGGTCCACGCCTTGGACCGAATCTTTGAAGCCAAGGGTTATAATGATGAAAGGAGTTTCAAGGTTGCTAGCCTTAAACTCACAAGGTATGCCTCCTTGTGGTTTGAAAACATAAAAAAGCAAAGGGCTAGAGAGGGCAAAAGAAAGATCAATTCATGGGGAAAACTTAAAACTCTCATGAACAAGAGGTTCCTTCCGGAAAGCTACAAGCAAGACCTTTACAACCGGCTCTTCTCACTCAAACAAAACAACATGAGTGTGGGTGAGTACATGAGGTAATTTGAGCAACTCCTTTTAAGAGGAAGCATCCATGAACCCCAAGAGCAAACCGTGGCTAGGTTTCTCAATGGGTTAAACCCTCTTATTGCAAGAAAGGTGGAACTTCAACCCTACTTCACCTTGGATGATGTTTTCAAGCTAGCTCTAAAGGTTGAAAAGAGAAAGAAAGAAAAGAGAGTTTTTACTAAACCCCTTCCAAGGGAGCAAGTAAGTTCAAAGCCCCCATTTAAGCCCTTCATTCCTACTAAACCCGAAGGTACCTCACGGGTTGACAAGGGCAAGACTGTGGCACTCCCTACACCTAAGGAATTGCCTAAGAAACTTGAGGGCAAGAAGTGTTTTAAATGTCAAGGGTATGGGCACTTCTAATATGATTGCCCCAACCGAAGAGCTATGACCATACAAGAAGTTGAAGAAGTAGATGCCCTATTGATGGAGGCGCAAGAGGAAGCTCTTGAGGAAGAATCGGACTCCATATAAGAAGAGACTCAACTTGAGGCCGATGAGGGAGAGTTACTTGTCTTAAGAAGGGTTCTACACACCCAAGACACTCCTTATGACAAGACTCAAAGAGACATGATCTTTCACTCCCGGTGCACCATACAAGATAAAGTTTGCAACTTGATTATTGATGGGGGAAGTTGCACCAATGTGGCCTCTACCACACTTATTGAGAAACTTGGCATTCCTACTATCTCACATCCCAAGCCTTACTCTCTCAAATGGCTCAATGATGGTGGTGACATTAAGGTATCAAAACAAGCACTCATCTCTTTTTCAATGGGTAAAAAGTATAGAGATAATGTGCTTTGTGATGTGGTACCCATGAGTGCATGCCATATACTTTTGGGTCGACCTTGGCAATTTGATAGACATGTCATGCATGATGGTTTTAAGAATACATACTCATTGATCATTGACAAGGAAAAGATTGTTTTAAACCCGTTACCTCCAAACCAAGTCCACAAATTTAAACCCGGGGTGGGAAGAGAGAAAAAGAGAGACCTTCTCATGATGAGTGAAACACGGGTTGAGAGAGCTTTAAGCAAGGGTAAGCAAGTTCTAGCTTTACTCATGCTTGAAAGCAACAATGGTGAGGAAGTGACTCCTTTACATCCCAAGATCATTCCCCTCATCTCACAATACAAAGATGTTTTCCCACAAGATTTACCCCCCGGCCTCCCTCCAATCCGAGGCATTGAGCATCAAATTGACCTCATTCCCGGTGCTCCACTTCCAAACAAAGCGGCCTATAGATGTAACCCTCAAGAGACCAAAGAGCTTCAAAGGCAAGTTGATGAGTTATTGGCTAGAGGTTATGTGAGGGAGAGCATGAGTTCTTGCTCGGTTCCAGCATTATTGGTCCTCAAGAAGGATGGCTCATACCGCATGTGTGTAGATAGTAGAGCCATCAACAATATTACTATCAAGTATAGGTATCCCATACCTAGGCTTGATGACATGCTTGATGAACTTTATGGCTCCTCCATCTTCTCCAAGATTGATCTAAGGAGTGGATATCACCAAATCCGCATGAGGGAAGGAGATGAGTGGAAAACGGCATTCAAGACCAAGGGTGGGCTTTATGAGTGGTTAGTGATGCCCTTTGGCCTCTCTAATGCCCCTAGCACTTTCATGAGGCTGATGAATGAGGTCTTGAGGCCTTTCCTTGGCAAATTTATAGTGGTCTATTTTGATGATATCCTTATATATTCAAAGAATCAAGAAGATCATCTACATCACTTGGAAGAAGTATTCAAGGTTCTAAGAGCTCAAAGGCTCTTTGGCAAGCTAGAAAAATGTGAGTTCTTTGCACCCCAAGTCACATTTTTGGGGTATGTTGTTTCTTGTGATGGCATCTCCATGGACCAAGGCAAAGTGGGAGCTATCAAGTCATGGCCAACTCCCACCACCATCACAGAAGTTAGGAGTTTTCATGGCTTGGCATCCTTCTATAGGAGATTCATCAAGGGGTTTAGCACCCTCATGGCCCCCATCACCGAATGCATGAAGAAAGGAACATTTGAGTGGACAAAGGCCGCCCATGTTGCCTTTGAGAAACTCAAGTCCAAGTTATGTGAGGCCCCGGTATTAGCTCTTCCCGACTTCAACAAGCTCTTCGAAGTTGATTGTGATGCAAGTGGAGTTGGCATAGGGGCTGTCCTTATGCAAGATCTACGCCCAATTGCCTATTTTAGTGAGAAGCTCAATGGATCAAGGAGGAATTATTCAACATATGACAAGGAATTCTACGCATTGGTGAGGGCCCTTGATCATTGGTCTCATTACTTAAGGCCAAAACAATTCGTGCTCCATTCGGACCATGAGGCTTTGAAGTATTTAAATGGCCAACACAAACTCAATCCAAGGCATGCTAAATGGGTTGAATTCTTGCATAGCTTCTCATTTGTGGCCAAACATAAGAAGGGGAGTATCAATGTGGTTGCGGATGCTCTTTCAAGGCGGCATTCTCTACTAGCCGTGATGGAAGCACGGGTCCTTGGCTTCCAATTCATCCGTGACTACTACCAAGAAGATGATGATTTCAAACCCTACCTTGTCGAACAAGAGAGCAACAAGCATGGCCCTTATACGCTTCAAGAAGGCTTCTTATTCAAAGGTAACAAGCTATGCATTCCAAAGGGTCCAATCCGAAAGCTTCTTGTCAAGGAAGTTCATGGAGGCGGCCTAGCCGGTCATTTTGGGATCAACAAGACCATTGATATGCTCAAGGAACATTTTTATTGGCCAAGAATGGGAGGGGAGAGTCAATTCCATCAAGGGTTGTACACTCCTTTACCTATTCCTAATGGTCCATGGGAGGATGTGAGCATGGACTTCATAGTTGCTCTCCCAAGAACTCAAAGAGGCAAGGATTCTATTATGGTAGTGGTGGACCGTTTCTCAAAGATGGCTCACTTCATCCCATGTGAAAAGACCGATGACGCATCTCACATAGCTCACCTCTACTTCAAAGAAGTTGTTAAGCTTCATGGCATTCCTAAGAGCATTGTGTCGGATCGGGATACAAAGTTTCTTAGCCACTTTTGGAGATGCTTATGGAAGCTCCTTGGTACTAAGCTCTTGTATAGTACTTCCCACCATCCTCAAACCGATGGCCAAACCGAAGTCACCAACAAAACTCTTGCTACTTTGCTTAGAAGTTTGGTGCGCAAAAACATTAAGGAGTGGGATCTCAAGCTTCCCCATGCTGAATTTGCATACAACCGCACTCCTAGTTTTGCTACGGCACACTCTCCCTTCGAATCATGCTATGGGATCAATCCTCTAACTCCCCTAGAACTCATACCTCTTCCACTTGAGTCTAGAGTGATCTATGAGGCCAAGGAGAGGGCCAAAGAGATGAAGAAACTTCACCAAGAAATTCGGGCCAAGATTGAGAAGACAAATGAGATGTATAAAGCTAGAGCCAACAAGCACCGCAAAGCCATCACCTTCAAACCCGGGGATTTGGTATGGATACATTTGAGAAAGGAGAGGTTTCCCTCTAGAAGAAAGAACAAGCTCATGCCAAGGAGTGATGGCCCATTTAAGGTCCTTGAAAGGGTCAATGATAATGCTTACAAGTTAGAGCTACCCGAGAATATGGGTGTATCATCTACCTTCAATGTGGGTGATCTCACACCCTATCTTGAGGATGAAGAAGAAGGTGTTGATTTGAGGGCAAATCACATTCAAGAAGGGGAGGATGAAGCAAATGTCTTGCCTACACAAGTCCAAGAGAACTCACAACTCCTCCTCAATGCTCACAAGCTTCATCAAAGGGGACTTGATCCTTGTACCAACTTAGAACTTCAATTCCACACTCATCCTAAACCCTTGGGACCTATTACTCTTCTATTTTGGAAAGGACAAGGGACCTTCTAAGGAGTTTGGTTCATCAAAGCAAATTAAGCCCAAGTTTTAACCCGGTTTTGTGGGCTTGATTACCCAAGCTTAGTATGAGATCAAAGTGCTGAAAATCCACTTTTTGGGAACCTTCTTATTTCAGCTAAAAGAGCACAAAGAGAATTCTAAGGTAAGGCTTGTGATCATAGGTCAAGAGGAGTCCTTTTCCCTATGCTGCAATTTCTGCCCCAGCCTGCATAAGCTGCACTCTCTGCCCCATATCTCGCAAATAACAACTCCAATCTGCATACCTCTTGAGCCACGTGAAAGCTAACTTCCTAGGCTTTCTAGGAAGGTCTATTTCATCATATTTGGCCCAGGGAACTAGGAGATATGGCTGCTCAAAGTTGACCTTGGTAAACTGAAAATTTTTAACAAAAGTAGAGGGCACTCTTTAGCTTCTAATTTATTGCTTTTTGGTTCCCCATGCTTTATGGGTTTTGAGAGTCCTTTTGGCTGCCTTCTCTTATGTTGTCAAAGACTCCCTTATATAAGGGAGGCCTTAGTTTGTAAGTTTTCAGATTTGGATATACATGCATTGCTAGTTTGAGCTTTCTCTCTCTTAAATCTTGAGTTCTCTTTATCCTTTTCAAAGGGGGTGAGTTCTTGAGTGGAATCCTTTATAGAGTTTGTGGGTGGCATAGCCTTTAAACAAATTCTTGGTGGGTCCTTAGGCTTGATTAGTGGCATAACCTTTAAATCAAGTCATATCTTTCTTCCAAGGGGAAAATTGTAATCAAACTCAAGTAATTCACTCCCATCCCATTAGCCCACGCTCCAAATGTAGGCAGAGAAGAAACCTGAATGGCATGTTCATTCGCCCATACACCACTCTCTCTCAACTATCTTGAAAATTTTCATGGTATCAGAGCAACCATTGAAAAACAACTAGAACTACAACCATGACCAATGGAACACCACCAAAGAAATTCGTTACTGAACCTTAATCACCTTATTATTTACACCCATTAGAAGGGCTTGGGTCCTAATTGCAGTGGTAATCTTCAATGGTAAGAATTATGATCTCTGGGAAAAAGCCGTAAAAATGGCATTAATAGCTAAGAACAAACTTGGGTTTATAGATGGTTCACTAACCAAACCCACAACGACAGAGGATGATGCATCCTAACTACAAGCCTGGGAGATGGCTAACTCGATGTTTTCCTCTGGATCCTGTCATCAACCCCAGGCTTCAAACAACACCAACACCGCAAAGGCCATATGGGACACGTTAAAGAAGCATTATGCAATTGCTAATGCTCCAAGAATACACCAGTTGAAGACGGGCATAGCAAATTACAAGCACGGAGGACTAAATGTGGTTGAGTTCTATTCCAAAATCTCAAGTTTATGGGCAGAACTTGAAAACCACGACAAGATTCTCATTTATACTTGTACCACTTACAAGTGTGAAGTGGCTAACATGATTGTTAAGAAATATGAGCAAGAGAAGGCACATCAGTTCCTTATTGGGCTTAATGACGACATGTATTCATCAATAAGAAGTCAAATACTGACCCTTGAGTCACTGCCATCCTTGGACCAAATTTTCAACATGGTGGTCTAGGAAGAAAATCACAAAAGATTGATGCTTGGAAGAGAGGATCGAACTGAGTCAACCGCTGCCTTGTATCTGGAGACTAGAACCTGGGCATCATAAGTGAGAAAGCTCGGTGCAAAAATCATGAAAAATCCAGCCATGATGAGACTACATGCTACGAGTTGCTTGGTTACCCCACATGGCTGGGGAGACCGAGGTTGAGGAAGGGGCAGAGCAAGGGGCGACGAGGTGGAAGAACCACCAGTGGATGTAGACGAGGGGCTAGCAGAGAAACTGCTTATGCTGCAGCCACGAACCAGGGGACAGAGCAGTCAGCAGCAGCCAGCAGCAGTACTGAGGAGAGGAATCAGCATATGCTGCCTGGTTTGACATTTGAATAGATACAGAGATTGCTGAGTTTGATCAAGCCTGTTGGAATAAGGTAAAATTGATTGTATTTTTGACACTGGGGCTTCAAGACATATGATGGGCAACTTGGACTTTCTCAGTCAAGTTAACGATAGAAGCCTCGATACTCGTAAACCTTCCTGATGGCGTGTTTCGAGTAGCAAAATTATAAGAAACATGTACTTAGGTCCAAATATAAAATAGAGCAATGTGTTATATATTCCAAATTTTCATTGTAATTTGGTTTCAATTGCTCGATTAAGTAGAGAATTAAAATGCATCATGAGATTTACTGATAAATTTTTTGTGATATAGGACTGCACATCGAGGAACCTGATTGGAGTGGGTGAATTGAGAGGAGGGCTCTACTGCTTCATCAAGTTGGCTACAACAAAGTTACACGCTAATGCAGTGACTTCTCCTACTTTGTGGCATAGCCGCCTTGGTCATCCATCAAGTCAAGTTATTTCTATGCCTCCAAAAAATTTAGGAGTAGGTAGCAGCTATGGAGAAAATAAAGTTGATGCTTGAGATGTTTGTTTACGTGCAAAGAAGACCAGAAACCAATTTAATGTTAATGAAAGCAATGCAAGAAATTTGTTTGAAATTACACAGTGTGACATTTGGGGCTCCTATAGAATTCCCTCATTTTGTGGCGCACACTATTTTCTCACCATTGTTGATTATTTTAGTATGGCATATTGAATATATTTGATGAGGGAAAAAGGGGAAGTAGCTAGTATCTTGTCGAATTTTGTTGTTATGGTGAAGACTCAATTAGAAAAAAACATGAACATTATTTGTAGTGACAATGGTCTAGAGTTTAAATCTGATCTAATCCTACAATTCTATTCTGAAAGAGGCATTCTTCACCAAATTAGTTGCGTAGATACCCCTCAACAAAATGGAGGGGTAGAGCATAAGCATTGCCGTATCTTGAATGTGGCGTGAGCACTTTGATTCCAGGCTCACTTACCCTTATAGTTTTGGGGTGAATGTTCTTTAACTACAGCCTGCCTAATTAATCAGACCCTAAGCAAATTGTTACAAGGTAAAACTCCCAATGAGGTACTTTTTGCAGTTAAAGCTAGCTGTGAACATGTTAAGGTTTTAGCTTATGCTTTGCACACTATAGACCAAAACAAAAAGATAAGTTTGCTTCTCGAAGCCAAAAATGCATCTTTGTGGGGTATCCATATCGCAAGAAAGGTTGGAAGTTGTATGACTTAGAAACACATTACATCTTTGTAAGTTTGGATGTGACATTTTATAAAGATATTTTTCCCTTCTCACTTACAAGCAATGGAGAGAAAAATCAAGTAAACCCCACTTAAAATACATTACTCCAGCCTTTGGGACATATTGATGGTGAGTATGAGAATTGGATTCTCAGTGAAGTTGCCATAGAAACTCAACCCAATGTTGTTGAACACATGACCCATAACGAAAGTCAATAGCCCAATCTTACACCCTTGGAGGTCAGCACTGGGCCAGCAACAAATCAGTCATCATCAGCACAGGATATCAAGGCAACAGGCTCGCCTCAGTGGTGCCCGCGAGCTAGCGAAGAGGCCCAAACTATGCTACCACAGACAGACTCGCATACGGGTTAGGAGAATAGGGGGAACTCTACTGGTTCGATCCAAAATACTAGGTTGCATTGAGAGGATAATTTAGGCCCAACTGGGCAGCCCAGTCACCAGCGTCGAAGCCCATCACATCTTAAGGACTATATATGCTATAGAGCTCGAATACTAGACCTCTTCCTCAAAGATACCTCACTCCAAGAAGGCTCCTTAGGTACGTCGTATCCCTTAGTTAATTATATCACATGCAATCGGTTCTCTAACCCTTACAAAGGTTTCCTAGTAGCCATTACCAAAATTGTTAGGCCTAAGTATTATCATGAAGCTACAAAGGATCCGCGTTGGTGTCAGGCTATGGGTGAGGAGATTCGTCCCTTGGAAGAGAATCACACTTAGACTATTTAGGACCTGGAAAGAAACCTATCAATTGTAAGTGGGTCTATAGAATAAGGTACAAGTCTGATGCACATTGAGCGATTCAAGGCCAGACTTGTTGTTCGCAGAGATCATCAGTTAGAGGGTTTTGACTTTAATGAAACATTTGTTCATGTTGCCAAAATGTCTAGTGTACCGGTTTTTCTATCAATTATTGTAGCCAAATGTTGGACATTGCATCAGATGAACATTGACAATGCATTTCTACATGGGGATCTTTAGGAAGAAGGCTATATGCAACTGCCCCCAAGCTTCAGTACTTCTTCACCAAACAAGGTTTGTAAGCTTCGAAAGTGATTATATGGTTCACATCAAGTACCGCGCCAGTGGTTTGCTAAGTTATATGCTAAATTGAGTGACTATGGCTTTGTGCGATCCTATGTTGACTATTCCCTCTTCAACTATCGGAAAGGATCCACATTCATGGCCTTGATATTATTCTTGCGGGCAATGATTCCCAGGTTCGTAAGGAGTTCAAGGTGTATCTTAACTCATGTTTCAGAATCAAGGATCTGGGACCTCTAAAATATTTCCAGGGTATTGAAGTGCCAAAGGACCTCTTGATCTATCTTATGCCAGGATAAGTATGCCCGTGAGATCGTAGAGAGTGTGGTCTTCTTGGCAGCAAGCCTATATATTTCCCTATCGAAGAGAATCACAAGCTTGCACTAGTCTCAGGGCAGGATCTGGATGATCCCAGTCGATATTGACGTCTTGCTAGACAACTCATATATCTTACCATTACTCATTCGAAATTGTAATACAATGTTCATATTCACTGCCAGTCCATGCAAAACCCAAAGGAGGAACATTTGAATGCAACATGCTGAGTACTTCGATATCTCAATACAACACCAGGATGTGGTGTTTTATTACGATATGACAATTCGCTTCAAATGCATGCTTATTGTGATATCTAGTTACACTTGGTGGATCCCCAATATGCTGGAAAACTAAAAAGCAGACCACAGTTTCTTGCTCATCAGCTGAGATGGAATACCGATCCATATCTGCTGCTACTCACTCCTAGAAATTGGATTTTTAACGACTAAGTTTTAACGACCAAATATAAAATTTATTGTTAAATGTTCTTAATAACGATGAAAGTGATTTTTTTGTCGTTCAATTTTATCAAAAAATTATCATTAGACAACAAACAAAAAAATAAGTGGTTATTATATTTATAATGTCCGTCGCTATGATCAATGAGAGGAAATTTACATAAAGTGAGGAGAGAAATAAATGAAAATCAGAAAATTATAGCCTCATGGTCGTGGGATGGGGGGGTGCTGCAATTGCGAATTGCTCGTCTCAATTCCCAGAATACATTCCTCTCCTTTCTCTTCCCCTCACACCTTCTCTCTCTAAATTCCCTCACCTGCGCAGGAACGCCGGGAACATGGCCGGCCGGAATTCAGTTGCGGACGGCTAATTCTGGCGGTTTGGTTCCCACTCTTCCCCTCACACGTTCTCTCTCTAGCTTTCTCGAAGTGGGCACATGAGGGCGTCCATCTCTGCCCTCAGCTTATGCTGGCCGGATTTCGCCTGGGTCTGGCCGGATTTCGGTGGTTGTGCACTGGTGATGGATTCTGGCGGTTGTGCCTCTCTTCCCCTCACGCCCTCTCTCTGTAGCTCTCTCTAACGAGCTCGGATTCTGGCTGTTTGTTTTGCATGCTCTGGCCGGATTCCGGCTGTTCTCCGACCGACAAGGAGACCTGAATCTCTCCGGCGTACTGCAGCCCTCTACAAGCTCGGTAAGTTGCTGAATTTTTGCCCCCTTAAATCGTGATTTGGGGTTGATTAGGTATCTATGGGTTTTTGTAAATTAGGAATCTGTGGGGTTGATTAGGGTGCTGATTTTGTTATGCTGAAAAGAAACGTTGAACCTTCTATTAAAAAAAAAAAAAAAGGAATAGAAATGTTGAACCATTAATATTCTGCTCGGTGCACGGTCGCTCCACTCAACACAGACATTCAACCCACGAGACCCTAGCTGCGAAGAACACACAATCTTCCAAATTTCCAGTTTATGTTCGGGAATTTCTTCTTCTTTGTATCAGGTTCATTCTTGATTGCCTTCTTATTCTCCTGAGTATGTGATTTTCACGGATGATTGTGAGTTGTTGGCATTGAGATTTAGCAAATCATGCAGGCATTTTTTTTCCCCCACGCTATGCTGTTTGAATTCTGTTGAAAATTGACCATAGTTTTGCTGGAAATTGACAGTAATTTGACCATTGTGGCCACTATCTAACTACTTGGCTTGGATTATGCGACTCATTGAGTGATAATACAACCGTGTAAGTCTTCAATCTCTTTCTCTCTTTGTCTCTGTTTCTCTCTTATTTTCACTGTCAGTTTTGTGCAAATTCAAGAATTCGTCAGTAGTGAATGAAAATTTTGATCTAGCAAGTTGGGTTATGGATTGAATTTAAGTGATACTGAATTAAAATTGGTTTCAGAAGGTGCTAGGTTTCAGTCTGTATTTTAATCAAAGGATTTATCATGTGTAATGGATGCCTATTTTGATTGCTTGCTGATGATGTCAGAGTTGAAGGAAAGTCATCTACGTTTTCATGTATACGTCCCCTATGAGGTCTTAAGATTGACACTGTACATCTCACAGTTTTTCCTTGAGACTTCCAGTGTACCTTTTGGCTTTTAGTGAGATTGCTTTCTACGTGCCAGTGTTCTATGCTCAACATCTGGATGTATCAATCATCCAATGTCTTAACCATATTAAGCATCTCAGTTATCCTTCTCATAGTCTTTACTGGTAACTTGAATGACGAAACAAATTTGTCTCCATATCATAATTTTAGAAGCTGAGTTTTCATTATAAAGTTGATTGAGACATGAAATGATCTCTTACTTCCCCCCTAAAAAGGAAAAAGGATGTGGTAGATGCCTACAAGTTGAAGACAGCGGCAGCTAACGTGGTTCGACTAAAGTTAATGCTGTTATTTGGTGATTTTGTTGTCTAGCACACAAATTTCTTGGTTCATTATCCAATTTCATTTTAATGGCAACAAGAGATTTGGTGGATGCTATGATGGAGAGATGAACAACAGGCTGCCTTTGGCATTGGGAGCATATATTTAACGAGGGTCAGCTTTTCAATGCATTGCTTCGAATATGATTTTTGTTTTATTTGTTTTGTTTTGTGTGTTTCATTACAGTTTCAACTTTTTTGGTTTTTTTTTGGGGCGGGGGATTGTTGTTCAATACAACTTCATCTTGTGCACTGCATCAAGATCATTGCTCTGGCAATTGACAGAGAGGAAGTAACTTTTAGTTTGAAGTGTTTTCACTACTTTGAAAGCCATACTATTTTGGAGACTAAATGTATCGATGAGTGCTGAATAGATCTTTCCAATGCTTGAGGTACAGGCCTGAACTCTGATGTCTCCTTCCCTTTTATATTTTTGGTTCAATTTGGCCCATGGATAGGCCAACACAGAGCTCATTGACCACTTTAGCTTGCAGCCTAGCACAATCTATAATGTGTTTGCTCAGCATACTCATTCTCTCATTCTGTTTTACCATTCTGCTGATGCAAAAATAATAGGAACAAGAAGCAAATGTACCAGTTTGCTTGGACCAGCCTGTTTCCACCTGGTGACTTGGGTCAATTAGAAATAGCCCAGCATCTTTGCAATGCTATTTGATTCTAGGACCACCTGGAGGATGAATTTCAAACAATTCGGGGTATGTCCTTCAGACCACAGGCCTGCAAATTTGATGACATTTGCTCCTAACTGAATGGGAAGGTTAAATTTTTGAAAACCTCAACCTCATTTAACCAAGCGCATATTCCCTTTTATGCTTGCTGTTGCCATTTGTGCTAGAGCTGATAGTGGATTTTATAATCTACATTGTCCTCCTTTTATCCATAGTGCTTCCTTGTTTTGTACAGAAAATACATACATATTTGCTGCCATGGCCACATGTTTGTGTGCCTCGTTGTTTTCATGTCTATGCATTTGGTGTACATACTTTTTGTAATCTCTCTCTTTATGAATAAAGATCTAATACTTTCTTCTTCTTTTTTTTTTTAATAGATACATGAAAATGCTAGATCCTCATTTCAAGTTCTAGTGCTTTTCCACTAGTTGGCTACAAGATGCGAGATCATTAGTTTTCCCCTTTGTTTTTAGCCAACTTTTTATGTATTTAGACATCAAATTTAAGAACAAACGTAACTCACCTAGTTTCTTGAATTGTTTCCAGAATTAAGAAAGGTATCATATATATAGTTTTGCGTTGTAGTAAATATTTACAAACTAATTGTGTTTCATTCAATAGATATATAAAATTAGTATTTCTAGTATTTTCTTCAGCTATTTAATCCATTTTATCATTATAGTGATTATATGGCTGAAACTAGCTCTACAGAATTTTTAACACCACAAATAATTGGTCGTTATCATCAGGCGCGTGCGATTTTCAACGACAAAATATTTTGTCGTAGTCTTTATTGAAACAATAACGACTAAGCAAAGTTGTCATTACTGATAACATTATAAATTTTTTTATTTCTACTTTCATAAATAAATGATGAATAATATGGTCGTTAGTGTTATTTTTTTCATCGTTAATTAATTAACTAATAACGACAATATCTCTTTTCGTTGTTATTAGAATAACAACGAAAATTTTCAAGTCGTCATTAAAATTATTGACGACGGGACCAATAATGACGGACGACGACCAACATTTTTTTCGTCGTTAAAGCCTTTAACGACGAAAAATTATGTGTTTAACGACCAATTTTTTCATCGTTAGAAACCTCTTTTCTAGTAGTATAGTCAGCTAATATGGCTAAAGTCCTTACAGAGCTCCTTAAAGGTGCTTCACAATGTACCCATGCGATCATATTGTGACGGCCACGCCACCATTCGCATCGCCAAGAATCTTGTCTTTCATAAAAGGACAAACACAGAGATCGACTGCCACTTTGTTCGCGAAAAATTAGAGTCAGGCGACCTCGCAGTTTCTTACTTGGCATCTAAGCAACAGTCCGCCGAGATATTCACCAAAGCTTTGGGAAAGAAATAATTTGTCCATTTACGTACGGGGCAAGATAGGCATGATTGATCCTCATGCTCCACCTTAAGGGGGAGTATTAGGCATATATTTGATATGGAAAATAATGTAAACGACAATTATTTACTTCCCATAATTGTAGCTTAGCTAGGACTCTGTGACTTGTTCTAGAAGCCAGGGTTATACCATACCGTACACATTGTATATGTATGATGCACTATGATGATCAACGCAGGTAGAGAAGAAACCCGAAGGGCAAGTTTATTCGTCCATACACCACTCTCTCTCTCTCAAACTAGCTTGAAAATCTTCAGTTGCAAATATATATATATATATATATATATATATATATATATATATATATATATATATGTATATGTGTGTGTAGTAGTTATGAAGAAGATCTCACTTTCTAAAAGTCAAAAAATTAAACAAAAATTTCTAGACCAATTAAATAAGATCATTTTTATCATATTTTTCATAAAGCTTATTAAAAATGGTATATTCATATATGTAATATGCATGGGATATTGGGATGCATTGCATGGTTGCATATTATTACCTTGAATTTATGTTCTTCATCATGTGATAGTTTTAAAGCTAGCATATGACCACAAGTCAAAAGTTGTTTCCTCATGTCATTTCCCCCTTTATTCTCTATTTTTACTTAATTGATTCAATTAATTAAATTATATTTAATTCGATTGACAGACTTTAATTCGTCAAGATTTTCTCTATTTTTTTATCAGCTTTCTCTCTCTTAGGGTTCATAGATTTAACTTTAACCCTTGGATGAGAAATCAAATGATATGGATCATTTAGCTCGTTTTGCATTTATTATCGTTCTCTCTGATGAGTGTTCTTAGAAATCTGAATTCTTTATTTGTTGGTCTTGTAACATTGGTTTTTAAATACGCTATGCTTACACCTTGATGGCCGTCTTCATAAAAAATATCACCAATAAGTGTTATTAACTCTCATAAGTCACCTGTAATATCCTTTTTTTAGTTTTTTTTAATCATTTGTTTAGGGATAAGTGTATTACCCAAGGGAAAAATACAAGTAATTAAGAAAAAAATAACTTGAGAAAGAAAATAACAAGTAACTAAAACCAATAATCAATAGTCATATATCTCT
>JAKOGI010000059.1:300000-335000 GCA_029747015.1 Carnegiea gigantea | reverse complement strand
AACTAAGTCTTTAAAAGTCTAAAACCCAACAATATGTTAATGGCGGGTCCATAAAATATTATTTTATTTGGTGATCCATAGGATATAGAGAAGAGAAAAAAGTTGACTTGTGAGATGATATGGAGGGTGTGGGCCCTCACTTTTGATTCAAAATTATGGATCACAATTGCGTATCCTCTAAGAATATACATGTGTGTTTTCATATGCCAAGAAATACAATAATAACTGTTTCAGAAGTATTTAGGGATGTTTAGCAAACAGTTGTTAGTTACTTGCACTAAAAGTTAGCTATGAACTGTTTATATGATTCTTTGTAAGAGGTGGTTGTATCAGTTGTTTTTTTTAAATGTTTAGTGAGTTAACTATTTTTAAAAAAGATGTGAAACTAAAAACTAATTTCAAAAGGTTAATCTCCAAATAGCTAGTACTTTGACTTTTTTAAGAACAAACTTTTTAAACCAAAAACAATTACAAAAATTTCTTTTACCGAACACCCAAATTACCTGAACTGTTTGTCTCAAGCGAACATCAAATTTGGCCCCAAAACTAAAACTTCCAGGAAAACTCTTTAAAAAAACTCTTTTGACACACTCACACTCAATAGCTTTACCAAGCAAATTTGTGCCCATGGACGCCTAGATATATAGACAAATTGCTTCAACACAATTATTAAAGAAATTGGGCAAATCAAAGACAAGCTTCAGTGGAGCCATCAGCTTAGTCCAAAACTAAAAGAGTAGCTGGGTTGATTTCCCAAGCAAAAACACGGAAGGATTGCTATTGCAAACGCATACAATCACAAATTAAACACCAAAGGAAGTTCATAAATTCGTCAATAAAAGAGAACTGAGGGTGCAAACAACAGAGTCAGCAAATAAGAATACAGTTTGGGCTCAGCCTTCATCAAAACAAAGAAACCAAGCCAGGTATTATCATGAATTCTGAGACCTCTAAACCTCAACTATCTTCTACATTATATGTACAAAGCCAGAACAATCCAGCCTTGACTGCGAAAATCCTACCGATCAAGATCGAATGTACAACACTAAAAATTGAGCATGTTGGTGTTCTGCGAGTTAAACAGCAGAAAAATTAGACTGCCTAACAGAATCTGAAATCTCTAGCATAAATAAAAATGCCGAAAAGTGAAAAAAAAAAAAACCCCCCCCCCCCCCCTCCCAAAAACCTACAACAAATGCAACTCCAGGGTGGATCGAGTTCATGTGTTATGCAAAATGGAAGCATGGTGGGCTGATCGTGTGGAACCATTTAGTGCCTCATTAATCCTACTAAAAACTACCTTCAAAGGAACACAAGCAAGCATCGGACCCTTCGGATTCTGAACCATCGGTTTCCTCTTTTCTGTGTTTAGCTTGTAAGGACCGGTTAGCGAAGACAGCTTCCTTGTTTTCTTGGACGAGGGACCGTGCCTCTTTGACCTGGAAGACCTACACCGGGAAAAGTGGGACCGTCTTTTGATGTGCTTGCTCCTACGTACTTGAGGCTTGACTGTGGGAGCCATCACTTCGGCATCTTCATCATCCAATTCACAGCTGCCACTTGCTGGGTAATCAGAGACGCGGGGATCAAAATACCCATCTTCTAAAGTCTCCACTGTAACTGGGTGACCTGTAATCGGTTTCCCATTCAGCTTGCTCATCAGAGAGATGTAAGGAACTTGCTGCATTTGGGGCCGGGTAGCTTCCACAGTGATTTCAACCTCATATAATGATGAATCTGCATAAATACCGCTTGGGGAAACATCTGGGGTCTCATAGAAAAAGCGCTGCTGATGATATGGAAATGGTCTCTGAGAAGAAGCCAAAGAAGTAGGTTTTCTCCGATCTGTAAATCCGTTGACCAAACCGTTTGAATTCTCATGACCTATGATGTGTGCATCTAACTTTTCATGATTGAAGTCTGCTTTCTTTCTGGAGTATGGTTCTTCGGTTTTACTTATATGTCTAGCTTTCCTTTTCCCTTTTGACTGCCACTTAGAAGCACTTTTCTCCATCTTTAGGTTCATGCAGGTCGTGGCACAGGAAGTAGGACCAGGCTCATCGACCATCTCATGCCCAAAGGTTGATGCCTGCGCTGCACCATTCCGACCAGAGCGTGTTCTGACAGCACCAGGGTGAGACTTCAAGGGGCCAGAGGGTTTCACAATAGGAGACGCACCTAAGGAAGAAATACATAATGAGGTCAAATGCATAATAAATGAATGAATAAGATCTCAAATTTTCAGTCATCTTTTTTTGGGGGGGGGGGGACATGAAGCTGCAGCACTCAACAAATGAAAGCAGTGTGCAATTACTAAATTGACAAGAACTGACAAATAAAGGTGACTTAAATTCGAAGCATCTACAAACATATGCCATCAATCAATATATGATTCCTCAACTTCCAATGAATATTTAAATTTGCACATGGTGATCATGGCCCCAATCCAGGAGCTGGAAGGCATCCATACCCAGTGTATCATCCAAAACACCATTTTCACTTGCTCTGAATCATAAGTGGAGGCGGCATAATAGGAGAAAAGCAACAGTAATTTGCCAATGCATGACAGTGAAGGAGCAACTGCCGACAAGCGTACGGTAGGCACAAGCGAAATGTAAACATACCAGATGCGCATTGCTCCTCACTGACAAATGGGACATCAAATAACATGTCCGAAGAATCATCCTCAGGTAGACTCCTATTGAACAGTTGCACATCCTTTGCGTTGTTACCATCTCCACATTCGTTACAAGGAGTTATTGCATCTGATCTCTCAAAAGGAGTTGCAAATTCATCACAAATGATACGCACGGGAACCATTGTGGTATTCTCCAAAACCTTTGTTAGGGGCCGGCGGCGATACTTCCTTTTCAGGAGCTCATGAATATGTATCACTTGGGATCTCTTTCTCCTTGATGTTGGCATACAACTTCCATTTGCCAGGGTTCCCACCGACATACAATTGCCAGCACGAGCATGATTGACTGATGCACTGCTTTTTACGTGATTGGCCAATGCTAAAACTTTAACCTTCCTCTCTGCTGCTATACCGAGGTCATCGAGTCCTTTCATACGCTTGATTCCTTCATTTCCATCATCTTCTGAATCATTTGGGGTCTTCCGTCTTCCTTTAAATGCCTGCCCTTTAAGATAAGTGGACCCGTTAGCCTCTTCATATGATATACCTGAGTGAGACAACTCTTGAGTAGAATGCGAATTTTCTTCACAGATGCTCGTCATTCCATCAGAATTTGTTTTCTCATCCTCTTTGGAAGGATGAGAGATGGAGGCTGAATGTTTCATGGAATTGAGGACTGGTTCACCGTCTGGATCATTTGCAGGAGAGTGAGGGTCCGGACAATCTCTGAAGAGGTTGGTTCTTTCGATTTCAAGAGCAAGTATAATTGCGTTTTCCCTCCGAGGATATTTTGTTGACCTCTTTGAAGATTTAGCTGCAGCGGCCTGGGCTTTCTCAATGCATGCATCGTACTCTCCACAACGAAATGCCTTCACTCCTTTAGGTTTCTCAAGATCATACCAGTCCCTATCATATTCAAAAGCCAAAAACAATTGTAAAAATAAATTTAAAATATGAGGAAGGCCTGAAAATTCAAGCATACTAAATCAAATAAGACAGCTGACAGTCCTCAACACAGGAGAACAACACTGAAAACTCTACATTAACATCCAATGACTGTGTCACTAGGACTCAGCCGGAGGTTTCTAGCTAGGACTAGAGTCTAGGTGTCACCCCTACTCTGTTTCTGAAAGCTTTGGATGTCTTATGCCTACATAACATCTCAAGAAACCATATCCATGTTAGAATGAGGAGTAACCCACATTATAACTGGAGCCCTGCAGGTGGAAAACAAGAGTCCAAGTAACATCATCCAATGTCATTGATACGAACCCTGAGAGGACAACTTTGGACTGGTAGTGATGGAGAACTACTTCCCAGCTAAACACTCAAAATTTATTTTATGCTCAATTCTGAAAATAAAATAGCAATAAAAGGGAATTTATAACCTAAACAACACTAATAAGATGAGGAAAATTATATACTAACCTAGTATACCAAAATTTTTGCAATCCTAATACAACTTATATTCTAAAATCTAATATCCAAAAAACCCCTAAAATAAAATCTGAAAACACAATAAAAATATCAAAATACAATTTTTTGCTATACATAATACATTAATAATACATTTATACAATACGTCATACATTTAGTGCCTCCTTTCATATACTACATGCATCATATAGGCTAGAGACAAAATCACCAAGAGGTAAGAGCATATGCAATGGTGATCCATAGTTCTGGATTAAAAGTGAGGGTCTACACCCTCCACATCATCCCACAAGCCAACATTTTTTCTCTTCTCTACATCCCATGGATCACCAACGTGGATCACCGAATAAAATAATATTTTATAGACCCCACCAGTAACATACTATTGGGTTTTAAGCTTTTAAGGGCTTAGTTGGCAAAAAAAAAAAAAAAAAAAGAGAGAGAGAGTGTAGGGAGTGGATCACGGCCGTGAGTTGGACCATGGGGCAAGCGAAGCGGATCACTGATGTATGGTATTTTTTGGACCGTGAGTCAAATTTTTGGCTCGTGAGCATTGCATTGCAGGTGCTCTAAAAAGGCGCTGCATCTACATAAAAAGGGCAAGATCACAATAACCGACAATTAGACAACTCCAATCAAGTCCTTCCATAGTAGAAAGAATGAGATGAACTCCTCATAGGTACATGAGCCTATCGACATCACTCAACACATTCCAAAAGCCAAGAAGCCAGAAAATGAGACTAAAATCTAGATTTCACCACTCAAATGATCCTTAGATAAAAGGCGCAAGGCGCATTGAGGTGCATAGTGTCCCAAGACACAAGGCACGAGGCGAAGGCATGCACACCATGCATGTAATGCGCACTTCTATGCAAAAACTTTTAGAAGTCTTTCACATTTCACAACGCATATTTTGTACAAACAAGTTAGATAAATGTATTGAAAAAATGATTAGACATTAATAACTACTAACACCACAAATAACCTTAAGGTATATTATTTTATTATCGTAGTTCCCCAATGCACACACTTAACATACAAGCATAGCTCACCTTTTAGCTCACAATGATGGAAAAGAAGAAAAAAGGTAAAGGCAAGGCTAAGAAAAAGAAGAAAAAGGGGGAAGATATAGCCTTGCACACTTGAGGCGCACCTCATCCCCTCCGAGGTGCTGACTTGGTAGCCTCACGCTGAGGCGGCCAGGCGTGCTTTTATACACTAAGAAATTATCTAAGCCAATTCACTAGAAAAGATGTAAAGGTCATCAGCTCATGATTATGTCTTTTCTGTAGCACACCCAATAATGCTGAGTAGCTGACAGCAATAACATCCTCCAACTTCCTACATATTCCCACACTTGGAGCCAAAAGAACCCCAACTACATCAGAAAATACAGCAATTGTGCAACACAACAATAATACATCGATAATGTTCATCAAGCCATCTCTCTTATAACTTGCCCCAGATTGTGGATTCCTTCCATAAGACCTTTCCATCCTACATATAACACATAAAAAGCATGCAAGAGACACAACATTCCCCCTTTTTATTTTTCTTCCTTTCATCCATTCTCTTTGAGCTGCTCCTTTTTCTTATTTTCGACGGCGGGGGGGGGGGGGGGGAATAGGATCGTCGGCTACTGAACTGTTGTCTGCTAGATAGCTTAAAGGGTTTCTAATTTAAGGTTGTATTATTTGTAGGGTTTTTTTTTGGGGGGGGGGAGATAAGGAAAATCTTATTTGTAGGACTATTAAAGCATAGTGTTCCACAAAGTTCAGTGTAAGATTTCAAGGCTACATCACTTAGCCAATACAACTTATTCCACATGAGAACCTTCAGCAATGGAGATTCCATGATTAGTAAGACACATACAACAATAGCATTCAAACATTTTGAAATGGAGGCAGCACAACTTAATCATTTATTATGAGTTTTGTAGGACGCTAGGCAATGCAATTAACAGTAGAACATTAATTATCATTCTTTCCAGAAGACCACACTGCATTGCCCTCTATGAGACACAGCATTAGTAATTTCCGCTAGTGCCCTTGCTTACTACTTGGGCTTTGTCAATTAACCATAAAGGAGGCCAAGACAAATTCCTGCAATACATGCTTCTAGTCTTAATAACTTCATCTTCCCGTCATAAAAAATAAAGAACATTTTCAATTCCACCAGCAACCCCACATAGACTGCCCAACTGGAACAAAAGCAGGGAAATGCATTAAGCTTCTCTGACTTCTTATTAACCTTCATAATGCTATTTAGATTAGACCCAAACAAAAGTGTTGGGAAGGATTTATGCCAGTATACAAAGATATACACTTACTAATGAAATAGAAGAGGAAGTGCATTTATTTGATGCTAGCAACCAAAATTAGGAGAAACAAAGAAACACAATATTAAACTCATACATTACAAAGTAAAGGCTTATCTAGCTTTCTCCACCAATTAGTCATAATAAAATTCACATGAAAACTGCATCAACCAGACGTGACTACGTGAGATGGAAAAATGTAGGTATCTTCACTGAAGTCAAAATTACCACCCAAAAAAGGGCAAAGCAAACTGTAGAAGCTCCGCATCAATTGTAAACAGCATACGAAAGAGAACATAAGCGAGAAAAAACAAGAGAGCTTTCAAAGATACTTTGCAGTGTCAAGAGAAGCCACCAACTTCCCTAATATGGAGTATCATTTAAAGGACACCCCTGCCTACAAAGAGCTGGCATGGATCATAAAGAAAAGCAGGACAAACCTAGAGCGCACAAAGGAGGCAACCCTTAAGTGACAGAATACACCCACGCGGAGGCACAGGATTAGTATAAATCGATAGTGACAGAGATAGTCGGCCCTAGATCCAATATCAAGATCATAGTTTTGTCTAAAGCTGACAAATTGTGCTTGTAAGACTTTTGTACTTGTTATTAGACCCCTTTATGAGCATTCACTCACCTGTCTATTTCACCTGTAAAAAATTGCTATATTATCTATGTTTTGTTCATAATACCCCTTGAAGGATCTATCATCTCGTAGCAACCTTTATGGGTGCCCCATCTAACTGCTTCCCACTCCACTTTACTGCAGATCAGGCAGCTGAGTTGATTACAAGTTTAACTCCAGTGAAGGGAATAATTTAGTGCTTTATCTATGCTAGACCAAGCATTTCCGACAGTCATAGATCTTACTCTCAATCTCTGGGTTGGACACAATTTTAAATAGGAACTTAAGTTAACAAAGTACTTAGATGCTTGGCCTTGTTGGTATTGTTGCAGCATAGTCGTCAAACCAAGCAGACTTATAGCATTGTGGAAGACCGAGGCACCCTCCTCCCAACCCCCCCCCCCAAAAAAAAAACCCACATACCCAGTTTACCTACTAATTCATGATAACTTTTGCCCTAGAATACTTCACCTTCAAAGAGACAACATATATTATATTTCAATATGCTAGACTAAGGATTCTTCTTACAAATTCTTAACACGATGTAGAGCACAGCAACATAAAACAATGCACCAGTACGCAGAACCATAAACAATGCCAGGAAAAAACAGATATGCACAACCTATTGGCAAGAACAGACAATCTTAGAACACATATTGGAAACTGATACCAGTTTTGGCACCACAAGAACTAAACTTCGAAAATCTATGGACAAACATTTATGCCATGATGACATATCCTGGGATTGGAAACTTCAGAACCGTAATGCTGAGGCAGGTTTCAATCTTGAAATAAAATGAAACATGTAAATCCTCCATTACAATTGGAATAACATGTAATAGACAAGACTCACACAGTAGAGTCATCTCTTCCCAGCAGCTTGATGGGAGTCCCAGATCTTGGAGCCAAAGAACTCTCAGACAACTCATCCAACCCCACAATCTGACCCGGCCACCAGGACCCATTTCGCCTTTGCACCCAAACTAACCCTCCAACAGCTGCATCTATTCTCTTTCTGCCGTCTTCCTCATTTGGGCCACCACGCACCATCTCTAGTCACCAAACCCCAACTCAGCCTCCCCTCCCCAACACAAAACACCCTTAAGGGGGGGGCAAAACGAGCCTGATGCAAGGTGTAGGGTTTTTCTTTACTGTTTTCCCCCTTTTGTTTGGCACCCTTCTCAAGTAAAACCCATTTCACCAGAAAAGCTCCTCCATATTATGAATACGAGATTTCCCCATTCCTGTAACCACAAAACAAATCAAAATGAATCAGAAAATTCTGGGCATGCACCAAAAAAACCCAGAGAGTTACAAAAACCCAGAAAAGGAAATGAAGGAAAAACAATGAAAGTAAAGGGGACAGAAAACCCAAGAGAAACCCCATAGCAGAGCAAGATAAGGGCTTACGGATGAAAATAAAAGGATCTAACACAAAGAGGAGGGAGAAAGAGAAGAAAATAAGAATCCCAAATAAATGGGTCGGTAAGGTATCTCTTAAAAGACGTTTTTTTCCTTGTTTTTACTTGTGTTCAGTAAAAACCCAAGAACCCCAGATGGGATTTTTGGGATTTAATGATGTTGGGTTTGATTTTTCTTCATTTTCTTAGTGAGGGTTTTAGTCAAAACCTCCCCATCATATCATTTCTACCATTGCTGATGAGAGTCATGAGAAAAGCTTTTGTGGTTGCAAATACAAACACAAACGTTTGATGCTTCTTATTTGGATCGAAAAAACGTACCTTAACTGGGCTTGGGTTCTCTCCAAAATCCGTTGTTGCCACAGGACAGGCGAGCAAGCGATTACAATTTAGAAAGGGGAAGAGGTATGAGCCTTTCTGCGTATTTTGATATTTTCTTTTTTTTTTTCCAAGTGAGAACTAGGAGAGAGAAAGATGGGGGAGATTTATATCCAGCACATGTCCCATATGCATGTTGGGTCCCACTTGGGGCCCCCAGTATTTGACGCCCAACGACACGTCAGTAGGATCCTCTATCAAAAGGCTTTGATGTATTTGGCAACAATAATTTTTTTGAAAAAAAGAATTATTTGGGGATATTAATTATTTTGACTAAGTTAAACAATTAAATAAATATGTGATAAATAATTATTTAAAACAGTTGTTTGGCCCCAAACAGCTCTTTTTGAAAAGAATATTCCTTTTAACTTTTTCAAATAAGTTTTTTTATAAAAATGATACATTTTCTTATGAGTTTAAATAAATTACACTACACGCTATTAAGTTTTATTTATATAGTATTGCTTCTATGAAATAGATTTTGCAGAGAGTATTATAAAGGATTGCTTCAAGGTTTATACTAGTAGCATGTGAACCTAGTAAAATGCTGAGAATTAATAAGAGTAGAGGTATTTTCGTTATTTTTATTTTTAGTTTTTTTTTACAAAAGAAATCATCGAAGTTGGTTGTCTCTTTCATTGTTTGCTTTTTTTAGCTAAGTAATTTAATTTTTTGTGTATATTTTCTAATTTCGCTAGTATGTTATGTTAAACTTATTTGGTTCTCTCACCATGCGTCTTTATAAACGTTTGACGTTTATACCTTAGATTATTCAGTTTCCCTTTTGTTTACTTGGACAATGAACTTTGGATTGATGCATAATAATAATATTTGATACTATATCTTCTATAAATTGAGTCTAATGAAGATAAGGTCATTAGAAATTTTATAAATTCCAATGTCTATTTATAAAGCAAAAAAAAATATAAAATAATAAAATAATATTATAAAATATTGACATCATTTACATAAGTACAAAGTGAAAATAAATAAAATAGATGATGCATACAAGTTATATAGAATTAGAAAGAAGATAAAATCTTATCAATTAAGTTTTTCTTTTTTTTTAAGCACGAATGAAGTTAATTTATATATATGATACCAATTTTATTATTTTTGAAAAGAAATTAACCAATAAATAAAAATATGTTATATTAAGAAATAATTTAAAGATAAGCATATAAATGAAATTTTACTAAATATCTTTTTTAAATATAGCTAATTTTATCAAATAATTTTTTTACAAATAATTAATTTAAATAACTAATATAAATAATTAGTTTAAACAATTAGCAGCTAGCTGATAATATAAATGATTAACAATTCACAACTATTTATCAAATGGAGCCTTTGATTCAATCATCGGTTCAAATTTCTGGTTCTCTCACTCCCACAGTAAGTTTTTGTGTACGTGAGCTTACCTACCAAAACGCAACGTTTTGTGCTCCCCCAGTATTCTGAGCTTTTTTAGGTTTTACACTTTTGCGTGGTGGCGTAGCTCCGGTGGTGCTTGACGCAGAGGAAGAGAGCGTGTGGGTAGTATCTAGTGTGCAGCCATGACTGGTAAATTTTTACGGGGTTTTGGATTGCTTTAGATTTTTTATATCGATGATTTATGATTCGAGTTTTTATTTTCTCTCGGTGCTGTTTTTTGTTGTTGATTTAATTGGGATTGGAGTGTGCTTGATGGGATAATTTCTGGGATTTGATTGTTTGACTTTGCTAATTTAATTGCTAAGCCGCTTTGTTCTCTTCTATTTCCCTGTTTTCTGGGAATAGTTGTGGGCTTTTGTTTTGGAATTGAGTATGTCCAGGGAGGAATGGCTTGTTTTCTGCGGGGTGTTTTGAAGGAAGGCCTTATGATGATCTAATTATACTTCAATTGGTTCTGTGAACCTGCTGAATGAAGAAAACCTTTATGGGCTTATGATAGTCCGGATGATGAAGTCAGATGAACGGCTCAGTTGGCACTGGATTATGCTCAAAGGAGTGAAGAAAGCTGTAGGAAGTTTGTCTTTGGCTCTTAAGCTGTTTAAATTATTAGGCTCTTAAGCTGTTTAAATTATTAGATAGCTAACTTTGGTTCTCAGAGTATGGACTGTAATTCATAAATTCAAAACGTTATAGAGTACCTAGGGAAGTGCTTTGGAAGTGCTTGCAGAAGAAAGGCATGCTGATTGATTATATTCGAGTTATTAAAGATGTGTATGCGGGGGTGAGGGCACGAGTTAGGATCTTTGGGGGGGAGGGGAGACAAATGACTTCCCTATAGACATTGGACTTCATCAAGGGTCAGCACTGAGCCCTTTTCTTTTTACTAGGGATTTAGGAGGAGTACCATGATGTATGCTATTTCCGGACGGCATAGTGCTGATCGATGATTCTAACTTCTAGGAGGGGGTTAACAAGGAGAGATGCCTTGGAGGCTAAAAGTTTAGGCTAAGTAGGTCAAAGATTGAATACTTACATTGTCTATTCAAGGAGGGGGAAGGTGGTATGGAGAAAGAGGTGTACATTGGAGGTGTGGCTTTACCGAGGGTAGTGAAGTTTAGATATCGGGGCTCAACCATTCAAGACAAAGGGGATATTGACGCGGATGTTAACCAACGATTAAAGGCAGGATGACCAAAATAGAAGAATGCCTCATAGGTGTTGGGTGACAAGAGGCTCCCACTAAGATTGAAGGTGGGGATTTACCCCGTGGTGATTAGACCAGCATTATTGTGTGGAGCAGAGTGTTGGCTATCAAGAAGTATCAAGTCCAAAAGATGAAGGTATCAGAGATGAGGATATTTCGTTGGATATGTGGTCACACGAGATTAGATAGGATTAGAAATGAAGTGATTAGGGAGAAAATATGAGTGACAGTTATAGAGGATAAGATGAGAAAATGTTAGATTTAGATAGTTTGGTCATATCAGAGGAGTAGTATGGACGCACTAGTGAGGAAATGTGAGAGAATTGTTTTTTCAAAATATAGAAGAGTTCGAGGTAGACCAAAGAAGAGTTGAAATAAAGTGATTAAACATGACCTAAAGATTTTAGGATTAATGGAGGACATGGTTCAAAATAAGAGGTTGTGGAGGTCTAAGATTAAGGTTTTAGAAATTAGGGCGTAGGTTACTTGTCCGTCCATGATTCATAAGGGGATGTGATCAGCTGGTGTGCGATTCTCGGTTCTGAGCTGCTACTGTTTAACTTTCATTTTTGGTGGTTCAGTGTGTAAGTCTTTTATGTATTTAGTGTTAACAAGTGTTTTTTGTAATTTTTTGTGGGTTTATGGAATCGGTCTCTTTGTGGGTAGTGATACTTGCAAAGGTAAGGTCGCTTATATCTGGTTCTCCCCAACCCCACACAAGTGGGAGCCACATTGGGAGATGATGATGGTGATGATGATTATTGGATGTGATTATTGGCATGCTAATATCCTTGTGTGAAATGGTCGCAGTGGTTGCTTACGAGAGATCAACCTCTTTTGCTTTCTATATGCCCGAGCCATCTTTTCCTTACGTCTCAAAGCCTTCTTAAGTGAAACAGCCTCACCAAATTCTAATATGTAGAGCTAAATTCAGGATTACGAGTTGTGTACTGATTGCTGTTCTAGTCGCCCTTTCTTTCTACCCTTGAATCTGAATTTTGGGGGGATTGAGGGACTGTTTATGTTGCCTGGAAATGTCTGATCTTCATTATTTTTTATTTTTTTTAAATCGTGAAATTTTATTCCATGTGCAAGATAAGGAAGAACATAAGATAAAAGAGATTGTCCTTAGGAGGAAAATACAGATTCTGATTGACTGACTTAATTGTAGCCCATCATTTGTATCAATTTCAATCACTTCTGCTTTTTGAATTTACAAATTGCTTCTTGGTGAAGACTATTTGCAGGAGCAGGAAATGGAAATCGAAGCGCTAAAAGCTATCCTTATGGATGATTTTAAAGGTATGTGCTGCCAATGTTACTTGCAATCGATCTAGTTCAAAGTATTGGTGAATGTCCTATTGTAGGTTGTAATTTGACATCGTATTTACTTTTGATTTTTATGTGCAGAAATTCACTCTGGAGAGAGTGGGCTTAGCAGTTCTAAACCCTGCTATCATATCACAGTATCTCCACAGGTATTTTGAGTAGGACACTTTGAATTTTATGACCGAATGCTAGTGAAGCTTTAGCTGGTTAATCTCTTTTAATTATATCATTGCTTTACATCCTAAGAAGCAGTTGAACTTATTAATTTGTTTGTCCTGTATTTGTTGGCGCAGTCAGTTTCACTGAGAGTTTCTTGGATTGAACTTCACTTTCTTAAAATTAATTTGTGCTGAATCATACATAATACTCATGATCTGACCATAGTTACCACGATCGCTCCTCTCCTCAGCACTCTGCGATCTGGTACAACCAAGCCAAAATGCGGTTCGTTCCCGTACTGGAATGAGGAGGGATGAGTTCTAGATCTGAGAAAATAGCGATCCCATATCTCAGAGCATAAACACAGTAGAAGAGGTGGAAATGGGGGAAGAACCAAGGCATAACTTGAATTGGCTCTCACCTCAGAGTCCAAATTTTCGTATTCAAATTTCCGGCCAGAGAGAGATGAAGAGGTCATGAAGGGAGGGTGGGTAGAGAAGAGGGCTATGAGAAACAACTTTTTACTGCTGCTACTTGCAATGAAGGGTGTTTTACCCTTTTAACTATCTCATTCTAATGTTTTCTAGTTTCAAGAATTGGGGGGGGGGGGGGAACATTGGGAAGGGAGCCCACATTTTTATTATTAGGGGTAAGATAAAAGCTGGAAGCATAATCAGACTACTTCTTACTTTTTCCAAGAGAGGGTTTCCTTAAAAGGACTCTTCTTACTTATCGGAAGCAATAAGCTTTAATTACTAGTTACTAGCAATAAGATAGAAGTTTTACTTATAAGAAGACAAAGGATTAAAAAAAGGGAAAAAAGGAGTCCATTAACCTTAAAATTTTAATTTTATATGAACGTGCCGAAATTACGAATTCGATTCCCCAAAAAAATGTTTCAAATGCCCTAATCCCTTCGTTCTCGTTTTTGAAGGGGTGGCGTTTTGCATTCCCGTACCTTGTCAGCGGTCGAAGCGTACCACGATCCTGCCGACTATGGATCTGAACCCCCTCCCCCCAAAAGTTATCCTAGTTAAGGGAGCTAGTTTTAGACTTTGAAGGAGAAATTGCCACGATCTGAACCAGTGACTTGATAGTTGCGTCTTCTCTAGCTGTCAATGAACAGAATGTCTTATAAACTTTCTTCTTTGTTTCTGGGAAAATGTCAACGTTTTTTGATAGAAGGCAATTTATGAGCCTATTTGGCTATTCCTAGTTAGTCGTACTATCCTGGTCCTTTGTTCGATAGTTTACTCGTAATTATTTGGCAAGACTCATCTGAGGGTCCCTAATCATTAGCTGAGTGGAAGATGGCTGGCCAGAGATAATCTTGCCTGTCTATTCGCTTCAGCCTCGCATTGAAAAGCACAAGTAATTGTCTTGGGGAGCTTTCAAAGAAGGCAGGTAAATCGTTGAGTCTTGGATATGTTTGTCCTCTGAGAGAGAAATTGGAGATTATTTAATTGACAATGCGTGGAGTTCTATTTGGTAGTTTGCTCAAACATAATGAAGTAGACTTGCAGAATAAAGTAAAATATTGCCCAGGATTTGCAGCCTTACAGAGATATATGGTTGGGAAGTATATATAGAAGAATTTGCTAGTGTATTACTTTCACCTATGATATCGCTTTTTGTCAATTCCAGTGAAGTCCATTCTTTCTGAATTGTTGCGAAAGTTGCAACTTGCAACGAACTCCAAATTAGTTGAATTTGAGGATACCAGTTTCTTGGTTTGTGATATTGAATCAAGAGTCTTTGCTTTTCAAGAGTCAACAAATTTGAAAAAAGACGGTGAAGCCATTGAGGTGTCAAAGAAAGCTAAGCTATTATTTAAGGTACTTGGTTAGCATCTTCTCATGTGAAGTGACTAGCTAAAAAAAGTTCCACTTGCTCCTTCCTCTATGTGTGGGCATATTAGGAGGGAGACTTGGTTGGCAGTATGGGAGTGGCTACTTGTGAGAGCTTTATATGAGACAAGCCAAATTATTTATTTGTAGCTCATTGGAGTTGGTTATTGAAGTGTAGTCAGATATGGGAGCCATTACCTGCTTTTCTTGCACTATTGGACGTATTTTGTAATAACTCCTGTCTGGACTCCAAATGCTTTTCTTGCACTATTGGACATTGAAATCTTTAGGTTTCAGAGTTGAGACTACAGATTGGTTGGATATGTTTTCCCCATAAACGAGGAACTACGTTTACCTATGTGACATTGCTGTAGTTGTTCTAGAAATAAGCACAAGAGGAAATCATTCGTCAAACAAAAAACAAGAAAAAAACTAAAGCATAGAAGGGACGATAATGGACACTTTACCTAGTTGCAAGGAACAAGGCCCCCCTTCGGCCCTTCACTGTTTAAATAAAGTCAATGTAAATGTTGATTGCTTTTCTTTCATTGAAGATTCATGGCTGATTATGATGTGATTTTAGAATGTAGGAGTGAGTTTCGGTAATTCACCTTATTTCATATAATATTTTTCCCTAGATCTTTCCATTTAGAATGATGATTAAAAATCTAGATGTATACCCCAAGAGTCCCACCAACAAGGGTGGGGGTGCCAGATGTAATACCCCTACCCTTAAATTGCACAGAGACTGTTTTGTTGGGCCCTAGAGTAAAATCCATTGAGTGCCTGGACTCCATGTCAAGAAAGTAGAAGAGAGTTCAGAAAGTAGTTTGTTTTAATCCACTTCAGTCCAAGCGGGATAAATGGTCCAAAATTGGCTTTTTCAGTGCTCGAGGAAGTGGACACTATTTAGAACTAGGAATAAGCTAGCTTAAAAATTTTAACCTGAGATATGAGCACCCGGTATTAGTGACTCTCTAGTCTTTTTTTTGGGGGGGGTGTTCTAGAGGTTAAACATTGGTATCACGGCCCCCCCCCCCCCCCCAAGAGAATGGTTCCTTGACAGTCCCTTCCTTGCACCCATACATGAAATGTCAAAGCATCAGCAGTTTTGCACAGACGGATTTTGGGCAGTGATCCATCAATGCTTATTCCAATTAAAATTGAACAAAAAAATTATTTTTCTTAATGGAGGAGTTGGGGTTAGGGTTGTAATAAGTCAAGTCGGGTTGAGTTGTGGTCGTGTCGAGCTTAAACGAGTTGAAAAACCATCGACCTGAACCTAATATGTTTATTAAATGGGGTGAAAACCTTGATCTGGACCCATTTATTTTTTAGACGGGTTGACCTGAAATTTACCCATTAACCTATTTATATTAAACTAGTTAGGTTCAGGTTATCTGGTTTCCCATTTTCCTACTTAACATTTCAACTAAAGTATGATTATGAATCATTATAAATCAATCTTTCAAATTCAATATATTATCCTAATGCAACCGTTATCCACGATTCAAAAGAACCACAATCCCATAAAAACATATGGGCTTGATTAGACCTCACATTTTCACAATTTCCCCTAGAAAATAAATGGCAAGTAGGTAAATGGATTGGCCCATTTAATCCGCTTAATTAAATGGATTAAATAGACATTTTTTTGTGTCGAAATTCTCAACCTGAACCTAACCCAATTAAATAAATGGGTTAAGCTTGTCAACCCATTTGGTTAAGCGGATTGAAAATCTTTATCCAAACCCCCTTAATTTCGTGTTTGGTTCGGTTCGATAATCGTGTCGTATCAACTTTTGACCGCCCAAAAAGGCTGACTTGGAGAAGTGAGGTACACTGATAATCAACATGTTCCTGTTCTCCTCTGCCCCAGTGCCTGCATTGTTTCTGTTGTGCAACCTGTACTGGGAAAAACTATTGGAAGGGTCTGCTATGGATCTGCCACCTTTTCCTCTTGTTCTCTCATTATTTCCGTGTATTAGCAGCAAAATGCTGCACCTTTTTGAGCCATCTGGTCTGAGAGGTCTAAGAACTAAAATTTAACTGGGATTTAGTCTGTGACATGTTGTTTATCTGTGACTTTTCACTGCATCTAACTCAATCCTGTTTCAGGATGACGAAGCAGATGACTCGACCTCCAAGCCAGGTTTTTCTTCATATATGATCTTATCATTTTAAGCATGCTGTTGCCTCCTCTTTCTTGAAAACCATTGAATTCAATCCACTAATCATGGTCCAAGAGTGGTTCTTAAGCATGCATCAGCAACCTTTGTTTTCTTTTCTCTTTCCTTTTTTTTTGGGGGGGAGGTGTGGTAGACAGCAAGTCTGAAGATTTAACTGGCGACCAACTTTTGACTGCAGTTCAGGTGGCATTGATCTTCTCACACACAGAAAGATATCCAGATGAGCCCCCTCTGCTTAATGTTAGGAGGTCAGTCTATGAAAAATGCTGGTTTCATCATTCTGCTTCGTACATTATGAAATTAACGTATTCATGACTGAGTTGGTTGAATCACATGTTTGCTTCGCCGGAATCCCTGCATGTTTTTATAATTCACCTTGTTCGTCCGATCTGAAGGCTACCACTCATTCTAGACCCAATCTGGACTCCAACCTTATTCACACTCCAAGCAAGCCCATAGTGCTGTCCAAAGTTTTTGGATGCTTTGATTTTAGTTTGGCATTCTTGGGTCTATTCACATAGTCTTGAAATGTTCAATGGAGAACCCAATTTTACACCATTGAAGTCTTGCTGCATCAGTTTTTTAGAATCTGGAGGGCTTACTGTACATTGGAAGATGCTGAATGTGTCAATAATTTGTTGCATGTCTCGAGGATTCAAAGCCTCTCTTTGCCTTTCCATTTTATTTGTGTTTTCCTTTAACAGTTAACGATTGTTAATTGTTGTCTCTCCTTAAAGAGTATTTTAAGTGAATGCGAATAAGAATAACCTTCAGCTATTATAGCATCCTTTTTTTGGTTTGTCGAACAACTCTAATGTACGATGTGAAGTGATGTGACCCCAGCCATGGGGCTATATGGTCTCTAACTGATTTAAATAGCTTTTGTAGCTTGACTATATTGTCGTACGCTACATATTCAATTTTATTCTTTGATAGTGAACTTGGTTCTGATTTGGTTGTACAATTTTTCCTTTGTTTTGTTTTACCTAGTATAAGGGGATTATCAACTCAAGATCTCAGAATATTGAAAGAAAAGCTTGAAGAAGAGGTGTGTTTTAATAACATCTTGCACTATATAGTCTACATTTGATGTTCTCTTTTTAATGAGTAAGCTTTTTGATAATTGTGCAAGTCGTATTTGAAGTACTGGAAAGCTTTTTAGAAATGTAAACAAATTAATTAGAAAGGGGGTATTTAGATATTGAAACCTCCCTTGAGTCCACAGTTGCCCACGGAGCCACCAATGATGTTACTACTTCTGAGTTCATGTCAAGGTGCTCGTAAGTGGAAGGCACTATATCAGTATCATCTGAATGGAGCTAGGAAGTTTCTGGTGTCTTATTTGTCTCAGTTCACCATCAGAGCAGATTCCACTTTCAGATTGGACTCTGTGGAAATTGTGTTGTAAATGGAATCAGTAAACTTGTGACTGGGAATATGTATTCTTAGGATGTCTGACATTTTTTGATCTGTTACTGTGACAGGCATCTGAAAACCTTGGAATGGCTATGGTGTTTACACTTGTTACATCTGCCAAAGAATGGCTGAGCGGAAGGTTTGGTCAAGATGATGCTGACGGGAGCACTGCAGATGATGAATTAGCAAAAGATGAAGTATGTTCTTCATCACATTCTTTAATTTTCCATTGATGTTGATGTACTACATCCAGTGCAATCCTGCTTGCCTTGAGCACCCAAGATGGCACAATTGTCCAGTTGATCACGTTTTGGGTGTTTGTTCTTGCTTGAAGTTTTATGCCCGTCCCCCTTGTAAAACTTTCGTGTATCTGTGTGAGAATTTCAAGACTTCCTCTCACTGATGGCCTTCCTATAGGAGCAGAGGAGAACAGAATACTAAAGAAAAAGTGCCTGTCATTGAAGAATCATATTGTTATTATTTTTTTTTAGCCTGTTCAGATTGTTTTCATGCCTCAAACTTAAGCTACTGTTAAGTGTTGTGTGCACAGAAGATACTGCAACACAAAAAAATTGAAGTGATTAAGTGCAATTATTTTAGCGATCTTGTTAGCATTTCTATAGAGATACTACTACACTCACATTTTGGATTTGATGTATTCGTTTTTGTTGCAAAATTATCAAGATCATTAGAATCTGCTGAGTTGTTAATAGGTGCGGAAAAAAATGGCATTAAAACTCAGAATTCATGTGCTTGCAAAAATAAATTTTAAAACTAAATAAGGCAAGTTATGGGTTGGGACTTGGTCGTTGCTGTTGGGTTTCATCATTTTAGCATTTGTCTCTTTCCTTGATGGGCGTTAGATGGGTTCGACCTTATTTTATGAGAGATGTGGTAGTGGCATGGAGAAGAAGAATGAGGAAGAGTTGGATTAGTGGTGTTTGAAAGATGATTCCTTTGGCCATTTGGTGGTGTACATGGGACTATGGGAGGAAAGGACTATGGGACGAAAGGAATCGTCAGTTTTTTGAGCTCAAACATTGTCCGTTAAAGACGTTAAAAGCTCTACTTTTCGAGAATGTTATACAGTTGGCACTTAATGGGAGGAACATGAGTCTTTTGGATTTTGTATATGATATTATGCATGGGAGCTTGGGGATGATGTTTTTTGTAATTGCCCCCTTTTACATGGGTGGCATCCCCTTGGTGTCTATTTAATTCAATTTTTTGATTTCTCATAAAAAAAAGTTATGGATTGGGACTTGGATATGCCACTATATGCCACTATTTGGGTTCCGAAGGAGCTAACTGTGGATATTTCAGTAGAATGCACTTCTTGTATCTGCCAACCGTTAAAAGTAATAATGACAATGACAATGATGATGATGAATAGGGAAGACCGGAAGAGGAGGGAAGAGCAAATGCGTTTATTCTTTTTTGCCTCTTCCATCTCTTTTTTCACATGTGCTTTTCATTTGTGTGATCACTATCAGGCATCAGATGAATAATTTCTTATGATTAGTATTTTCTGACTTTTTGCAATTGCATGTTTTTACTTGATAGCTTATACTGATGGGCGGCCTTGTATCTCATCACTAGGTAATTGTACCCCACGGAGAACCAGTAACTGTCGAAACATTTCTAGCATGGAGAGAGAGATTTGAAGCAGAGATAGCGCTTGAGCGAGCCAAGTGAGTTCTAATCTTGGCTCCATTTGCCACTATGCTTTAAAAAAATTTTTCCCCATTTTGTCGCTGTGTTTTGTCTTCTATAGTTTGTGTCACTATTAATCTTTTCTTCTTTTTGTCGATGTATTTGTCTTTTATACTCTGTATTGCTATGTTGTTGAAGTTTTTTAATCCAAAATGACACCGTCAAAGTTTTTGTTTGTGTTGTAGAAAGGCTAAAATGCAAATCAAAAATCAAAACTCGATGGCATTTAGGATTAAAAAATCTAAAACTCATCTGCATTTAGAATGTAAAATCTACAACACAATCACGACAGGTATTAAAACAAATTGAAGTGGCAAAATGCAGAAAAAGTTAAAAAATAGTGGCAAATGGAGCCAAGAAGTCTTCTATTTGGTGGCATTGCTTTCTTATCGGTACTTAGGTGGCATGTTAATTTTTGTATTTGCTGAACCCCTTTCTTAATCAGTGGGTTTCAACTTGAGTATTTGATTAACTCCTTTCCTTTTGTGTTTGTATCCCTTTTAATACTGAACCATGAGTTTATTTTCCAATCAGAGATTTTCAATAGTTTGTACCGGTAAGCGACTCTGGATCTCAGGATGGATGTACACCTTTTCCTTCATCTTTTTTGTGTGTGTGTGTGTGTGTGTGTGTGTTGGGGGCGGAGGCGGGGGCGTTTCTATACGTGGGTGGCATCCCCTTGGTTCCCTCACCAGGCTGTTTGACATCTTGCTGTCATCTTTTGTTGTTATTTTTTTAATCTTCTAAATCTATGCACATGTAGTGCTTGTTCTGGATTCAACTATCTCACTTAAGAAAATTCTGAGACAGAGGACAAGTTGTTTGCCCATGTAAGAGGCCCAAGCCAAGAAGAGATCAGTGTCAAAATTCAAGAATATAATTCGCGAGACGCTCTCAAGCAAGATTACTAGATTAGCGATACATGTGCGCAGATAGAATTTTTCTCTTGTGGCAAGTAAACTTTAGCTGAAATAATACCACTAGAGTCTTAGGCAAGGGACCTGCTCAAATTCTTATCCTAGTAGAGAAGGCAGTGCTTGGAATGTGCTCATGATGTTGATAACGTTCAAGGTGATCACCTATGATTAGAAAAGGGATCTCAATAAACCGTTATGCATTGTCAATTTTAGAGAGATGAGATTTATAGAGAGGAGAGAGAAATTTGGTAAAAATCTTCTTATTCCTCCATGTGCAGCTACCTCTGCTCATATAGATGACGTTAGTGTCTAAGGGAAAACAATTAGTGGCACCATTTGGAACCAGTTGGACCATACACAGATGAGTTGCATTCATGAGAGCTTTAGTTAATTGCTCTTGTGATATCATATGCATTTTGCTAGGTTTGAGGCCTCTCAAGACATAATGGCTACCCTTGAGACGAAACTCCATTTTGAGGTTAAGGAAGTTCCATTTGATAGTACCCAGGGTAGCCAACCACTGGATACCAAGAACCAAATCACAACCCCCTAGAGGAATCAGGAGCACATCAGACACAAACTCCCCTCCATGCATTTGCCTCGTAAAGCTCTTGCAAATGTAGTGACACTGAAGTTGGTTACCATCTGCTATTAGTCACAGCTTGAGTTGATATGGGCTCCATGTGACAACCTAACTTCTTTACTAAGTTCACATCCAAGAAATTATGTGTGCTGCCTGAATCAATAAGTATATCTGTATATGTAAGGTTTTCTTTCCCATGTGCCTATTGATCCTCATAGTATGGAACCCAAAAATCCCATTCGTCACATTCATAGTCACTTGTGGTTCCAACTCCTCTGAATCAAAATCAATTTCCCCTGAAAACTCATTGGAATCCTCCTCCTTATCTTCCACTCCTGGCACTTCCGCCAGAAATAGCTGACTAGATTTTCCCCCACATTTATGCCCCATGCTAAAAGGTTGATCACAGTCATAGCATAGCCCCTTAGCCATTTTTTCAGCTCTCACCGGAGCCGGAATAAATTTAATGGGTCTGTGCTCTGGGGTATTGCCTCCCATACCCTTGGGAATGGTCCCTGAAGCTACATTGACCTTGCGACTCTGAGTAGGAGTGGGTAGCGAAGGTTTAGAGTTGAACACAACATTAGGTCTAGGGCTCCTATCATTGGGTGTCTTTAGAGCAGATATGGTCTTCTCTTGAAGTCTTGCAGTTTCCATTGCAGCATACAAGTTTTGGGGATGAAATGCTCATACAAAGGTTTCAATCCTCCAAATAAAACTCTCAAGAAAATAACTATCAGGCATGGCGGGGGTCCTTACCAATAATAGGGACTGGAGTTCTTCGAATTTAGTCCAAGTACTCCTCTAGAGTTCCTGGCTGTTGTAAGCGATTGAAATCTTCCACCACCTCACTACCCAAATCATCTCTAAATCTGGAGCATATATCCACTATGAATTCCTCCCATAAGACATTTCTCCTCCCCATTACATAGCTACTCAATCAGACCTCAGCTGGCCCCTTGAGATGGAGAGCTGCCAAATCCACCTTCTGCTCATCATGAATCCGACAAAGAGAAAAGTATCAGGTACATTTTTTAATCCATCCTTTCAGGTCTGTATCATCAAAAGTGGGAAATTCCACTTTTGGATTGAAATGAAGGTTTCTTTGAAACCCAGCTTCTGAACCCGATCCCACATTGTTATAGGTTTGTTCCTCTTGAGACCGAAGCTGACTCATCATTTGTGTTATCAACTGCTGCTGCTGTGCTTCGATCCTCTGATTCTACTCCAAAATTTGCTGCTGTAGCGATCTTTTCTGCTCTTCCATAAGAGCTTTCAATGCTTCTTCCATGGCGGCTTGATAGCGAGTTTGAGGCAGTGTGACAACCCAGAAACGAAGAGCTCTGATACAACTGATAACGTTCAAGGAGATCACCTATGATTAGAAAAGGGATCTCAATAAACTGTTATGCATTATCAATTTTAGAGAGATGAGATTATAGAGAGGACAGAGAAATTTGGTAAAAATCTTCTTATTCCTCCATGTCCAGGTGCCTCTGCTCATATAGTGGCCCTGGTTTGTTAGTTTTCCTTCCAAGTCCTGACCAACTTTGCCAGCTCATCCTAACCAACTTTGCCAACTCATTCACTCTTTCAGTTACAATCACAAAAATAATAAAATATCTAGCTAGGAATGTTTTAGCCTGTATCAGATGTAGACGATGACAGCAACTATACCTAGTGCGAGTCTCATCTTATTGGGGTTAAGGGAGATCTTGATGTGAGCAGCCTTACCCTTGCAAGTACAGTGACTGATTCCAAAAGAAACACAACATTTCTGTACAAAATGTTTTTTTGGGGATGAATTGCAAACCTTTTGTAAGAATTCATGGAATTATGCTCATGGGAAAGTGGAAATCTGTTGCCATTTATTGCATTACATTTAGACTCTCTCTCTCATATGCTAATAGATTAGCTTTTACTTCAGGCTTATGCCAGACTCTGCACTTACCGCACCAAAGGAAAAGAAGCTTACAGGAAGGCAGTGGTTTGAAAGTGGACGAGCGGTTGCTGCAGCTGTACTTTTCTCTTCTCTGCGTGCTCTCCCATCTTCATTTATTGACGCATGGTTTAAGCATGATTTTAATTGTTGCAAGGATTCAGCGAACTAGTATGTTTGCATGGTGTTAAGCATCTTCAGATAATAGCAATTGTAGTGGGGATGGGAGAGTCGGTTTAGAACCATCCCCCCCCCCCCCCAAAAAAAAAACCTTTTTACACGGTTTTTGATGGATTTTGTGGGGTTAAGGTAGGGCCGGGAATCCTGGGCCTGAGCTATGGATCCAGACTGTTAATCCTAAATTTGACTACCCCAAATTTCTAGTATGGAGGAAATATATATGTATTATCTCTATAAAGATTATAGTTATGGAGAGTCTCATTCTAGTAATCCTGCATTTGGAAGTAAGATGGCTTGCTTTCAATTTAACAGTCAATAGAAGCTAGAGAAATAGTTGATGCATGAATGAGTCTGCTTTATTACAATATGCAGCCAAAGTAGCAGCCATTGTAGCTGTGTTAAGAGTATCAAGCAGTACTCCATTCTTAATTCACTATGCCTCTAACCTTTTTTGGGGTTTTTTTTGTTTTTTTTTGGGAGGGGGGGTCATATACCGTTGTCATTCTTCAAACAGAATTTCTTTTGCTGCCAAAATAGTGAAATTTTCTGTTGGGCAACGTCTATTTGATTGAGTGGATCACTAATTAAACAGTGGTTTGATGAAATTAGAGCCCATGGTTTTTTATTGATGATAATTTTTTTGAACTACAAGATGATTGTTGTCTATTCCTTTTGAGTTGGAAATCATGATCCTGGTTGCTAACGATGCTCAGATCCCCACTTTATGCATTTGATTTTGGGTTATCGACACAATATGACCTTGATCTGGAACCTCCAAATCAGCCTGAATTATTTGTAAGTTGTAACTTAGTGGTGAACCTATATGTTAATCCACAATGGAGGCAATCCTTGAATTTGGTAGTTGAGTTTATCTTCCAAATGTTTAGTGTTTGGAGCTGTAATCGAGTTCTTGTCCTTGCAGAGAGGTACATTAACAACCAAGGACGAATCTGACGAAGAAGAGGAAGAAGACATTGACTTTGATGATGATGATTTTGAAGGTTTGATTTTCCATCTCTTGATCGTGAAGCTTGTATTTTCTTTTGTCCTTCTTGACCGTGAACTTGCTTCTCAAAGTCAAAATGGGTCCCTTTCTCAAAAAGAATGTCATGTCAAGTTTTGTGCCCGAGGAAGTGCACGAATTTCTGACCGCTTTTGGTTAGGGCAGCCATACGGGCTGCAGAAGATCACTGTTCTCTTTTTCTGTTTTTGATTTTTTTTCTTGGAAGGAGAAAAGCGGTTGGGGAGGGGAGGGTGTGGGGGGGACTTTGCAAAACTGAACATACCAAAATATCTGCTCGAAATTGGACCTAACTCAAATAAAAAAAACAAATAATGATAAGACGATTGGTTTGTTCTGAACCCCAACAAGCATAATGAGAAACCAACTGACTTCATGTCTTAAACATCGTTTTCTTTACAAAACGTATTAGACAAAACGACTACGGAACTAAATGTGAGCCAAAGCTGAACTGACCCAACGTAAACACCCCGTCAAGTAGTCATTTCTCAATTTTGGTCCGAAATTTATCTGTTATTGTATTCCCAGATGATGAAGAAGACATGCTTGAGCACTACTTGGCCGAGAAGTCAGATTCAACACATTCCTAGAAGAGAGCAGCATAATATTTTTGTTCGGTTGTCCAGTAGTATGCCTAGTTCACACAACATTGGCATTATCATACTCCGTTTGGTCAACATGTGAAGCAAGAATGCGAACCGGGATAGGTACTTCTAAGGTGCTGCTGAGTTCCATGTGTTGTCGGTGTCATGCATAGGATGAGGTCATTAACGTAGCTGCCATTCCCTATTCAACTGGCCATGTTCTTATTTATGCAGTTTTGGGAATGTGGGGAAAGGCCGAGCTTTTCGTTCCCTCATATTCATCTTTGTGCTTGTAGTATTGAAACTGTTTCCTCAACTATGAACCCAGAGCCTCATTCTCAGGGGCCTTTTGCATATTTGCGATACCGATTGGCAATGCGCTGGTGGTATATTGTGCTCTGATGGCATCTACAACAGATGCTTGTATTTTATCAAATCCAATATTTTTCATATTTTGGGCATTACATAGGTTTGTTCCTGAGTGGGAAAACAATTTTTTCTTTTTCTTTTGACAGTTTATGACCTGATTAAGTTGATGAACGTTAATTATTGTCTTCTTTTGTTTTAAAAACTTCAGTTGACAAATCACGAATAAGGAACACTGGCTGATTTGTGCAAGATTTATGGAAAAGTCAGCACTATGAAATACTGAATCCAACAAATTTTACTTGTTAAGGATCACAATTTAGTATAAATTAATTAGTTATTCTTTTGTACATAATTCTTAAAATGGCGAGAATAATGTTATGAAATGACAAACATCCCATAATGGTTACGCCTATGCATAGCAAGCACAAGACAATCATCTCATGTATTCCCCCCCCCCCCCCTTCTTCATAAGTACAAAAGACATTAGACAACCCTTTTCTTGAGGGTTCTATTTAAATTGTCGTCATTAAATATATCTAAAAACAGGGGAGATGAAAAGGTAACTAGAATTCTTAAAATATATTCATATTTTACAACCCAATCAGCTATCTTATCACCTTCTATAAACACATGCGTAAATGAAATGTGTAAGAAGCGGGGTATCATAGCCTGTATGTGTCAAATCAACAGTCGGATCTTCCATGGAATTAATTCAATCTCAAAAATGACTATTATGATGTCATTAAGCATGGCTAGCTCCACTAATCCTTACTAAGTTGAGATGGCTAAAATGGATGGGAGATTGAGATAACGCATTGGTCTATCTCTTGGGAGACAAACGACTGCATATAAAAACATAGTGAATGATAGGCAATCACATAGAACTTAATTAATCGGATAGTGACATCCGTGTGATAACATATAAATGAATTTTCCTATGTTATTTCTCCTAGCTAATGTAATGAAGGAAAATTTACATCCCCATCAAACCAAGCAAATTCATGCCTTAGAGGCTACAATCCATCTTCTACCAAAAATCTAACTTAAGGTGCGTTGCAAACAAAAGTAAACTTGAAGAACAAATACAGATAACTCTCATCCAAGCCATTGCAACAGAGAGGAAAGTGATGGTTAAAACTACGTACCGCAGGAGGGGGCGTCCCATTAGTTTGGCCAAAAATTTATTAGAGTTTTCTTTTTTTTTAATTTATAGTACAACATTTTCTCCATCTTTTATTCTTTTTTTTATATATAGTTGTAAACACAAATTTCGAGTCTGAATTAAATAAGGCAAGACATATGGACATTTAATTTGTATTTTGATTTCAGAAGGTATGGGTACAATCTCTGTATATTTGTTACAAGATGAACAAATAAATAACTTCTCTTATTGGATTTTCAATTTGTACTTGAAAAAAGATCGATTGACTTGAATCTTGATCGAGTTGATTGATTTGACTTTCTTTAAATAAATTTCAATTAATTTGATTTCGAAAGAGGGTCAAAGAAGCTTGATCTCAATCAAAACGAGTTTTTTTAATCTTCGAAAGTAGACGACATGTACTTTGATTGTGCTTGTTGTTTTCTACTAGAGAAATTAATCCTTTGAGTATTTAGAATGCCTTCAGAGTGAGTAAAATTTTTGAACCCCGCAAGTAGCAGGGAGTAGTGTTTTATTTCTAGGGAAAGAATCCCCTCTTCTTACTAGGGTTTACTACTTATTCGTCTTCTTGGGCCGTTGATTGGGCCTTTGACTTGTTAGTCTATTTGACTGATGATTTAATAGTCAATTTGACCATTGATTTGGTAGTCGTTCCGATCATGACTTGGTAGTCGATTCCACCTAATTTATTGAAATAAATTTAATTAATTAAATGGGCTTGCCCACAATAATTAATTTATATTAATTTTCTAATGTGATATTTTTCATTATTTTTTACTGCCTACAATAGTACAACATCTCTGATGGCCTTCTTAATTAAATTTTAATTTTTAAGTAGATTTGAAATTTTTTTACGAAGCACGTCAGTCTTAGGTGACTAAGACAATTAACTCTAACAAAGTACCTCTTCTCCCTCTTGTGTCTAATATTATGGTCTATAAGGTTTCACTACAAGTCAAAGTATTAAAGTCAACATTTATCAGATTTGGAGGAAGAGAAAGTATCGTTGTCAAATTATTAGGTATAACATCGTTAATTTCTTAAGTTATCTTCTGTTTTTTAAATTTGTTTGATAATTGTTCTATTATATTAATTATATATGTATTTTTCTTTGTTGTAGAGTCTAAAATGTTAAACTATATTTTTTAGTTCAAATGAGTCATGAAGGCAGTACAATATAATGAGAAAGGATGACCTTCTTAATTAAATGTTCATTTTTAAGTAGATTTGAAATTCTTTTACGAAGTGCATTAGTCATAGCCAACTAAGACACTTAACTCCAAAAAAGTATCTCTTCTCTCTCTTGTGTTTAATGGTATAATCCTTAAGGTTTCACTATAAATCAAAGCATTAAAGTCTACATTTATGAGATTTAGAGGAAGAGAAAGTATTGTTGCTAAATTATCAGGTATAACATCATTAATTTCTTACGTTATCTTATTTTTTATATTTTTTTAATAAATGTGCTACATATTAATTATGTTTGTGTTTTTCTTAGGATATGTATTTTTCTTTGTTGTATAGTCTAGAATGTTAAAATATATTTTTTTGGCTCAAATGAGCCATAAAGGCAATACAATACAATGGAAGAGGAGGAATCAAACCTGATACCTAATGTAATCAGGATCTCAATCTTAACCATTTGACTAAGATCTCATTAATAAAATATTAAAATATGTTAAACACTACTTCAATTGATATAGGATTTTTAGATTATTGTTGATATTATTTGGATTCTTTTGGTTTTGAGAAGGTTTCATCATTAGAGCATTTTCATATTTATGTCACTAGTCTGGGCCCGTGCAAAAGTACGGAATATGTTTAAATGGACAATTGATAGATATGTTATCAAAAAAATACATGGATAGTTAGTGTAGAAATAATTAATACTATAAGTCAGCAAAGAGAAGGGAAAAACCCAACAAAAAAATTAAATATACAGTAACTTCGTGCATAAACAATATGATTAACAATTGAAAACTATATCATTGTGGAAGAAATCTATATAAGTATGACTGACATATTAGGTAGTGAACTCGGTACAAAGTACGCTAAATTGGATGATGAAAAGTTAAATTATGACGCCAGTTATGAAGAATCCACCTCCTTCTCTTGAACCTAAACCAAAAATCAAGATTTAGTGATAATTTGATTAACAACGATAGACGGGAATTTTATATATACACATTATGTATCTGGTGTACCTAACATTAGTACGTCGTATGTAATGGACCTCTTCCTCCCAATTGACTGGCACAACAAGAGCGACAGGAGCTTCTACTTCATGCTGGCGTGGAGGCTCTAGAATGAAAACCTAAGGTTTTTCGATGTAATTATCTATAATCGCATAGAGCAATAGACAACCATATGGCTATGGATAATAGCAACACAGGTTAGGCAACGGTGGAACAATAACTTGGGTGAACATGATAATGGGCGGACATGATAATACCTGCGTTGCATACATATCCAATTGTGTAGCGGTCGTATGTAAAAGAATTCGAACATCCTCATGAAGAACAGTAAACTCTTTACAACCTGTAACATCGTGCAATACAACTCTGAAGATGAACCTGTATTTTTGAATTAGAAAGGGATGGTTACATTAATGAAAACATAAATTTGGGAAAGCATAACAGACTATGAAATAATAGGAAATCATAGAAGCAAACCTGTTCCGAGTCAAACTTGGTGATCGGCATGTGCAGTACGGTACATTAAGCGCGAATACATAAGTGTGGACACTTTTGTTGCAATTAATGCAAGCGTCGTAAAGCAGCGGGTGGATTTCAGCAATATATGCAAAAATTTGGAAATATCTAACCTGGATATAATAAAATATGAAAATTATGTAATATTGAATGAATGCATGTAAGCATAAGGAACAGTTGGTGAAAAAAAGTTTAGCTTACATTTGGCGCAGTAGCATATTCATATAACCTAATCCGTTTAGCTACAAACAATTTCTCTAGATGACACATGCGCAATGTTCTCATACGCATGAAATCAAAATGCTTCATATCACACCCGAAGTGCTAGAGAACCTAATACATATATGAAAACTAACACGTATGAGTTCAAGTGTATATAAGATGTATAGAATTAGAAAACCTAAATTAATATGACATGTTATGTGTACCATCTTTCAAAGTCTTCTGTTGTTTCAATATCTGAGTTGATCAGCAATCTACTAACGGGCAAAGTAGAAACTGATATTCTTACAGTTATATTGCATGAGAGAAAATGTATTATTGAAATATGCAATTAAAGCAATGGAAATTATACAGTTTTGTGAATGACATCTTTATCAAGCAGACGTAAAGATACCTTCATAATTTCTAATGTGCACTCTGGAAGCAAGAAGTATATTTTCAGCAGTCAAATGTTACTGAATATAGGTGCCTTCAATTTCCGCAAAATCTCCCCATAAAGTCAGTCTCAATGGGTGCATCCTGCACAGATGTATCATATGTACTCATCTTTACACAATTGAAATGTAACAATAAAACTTTACAAATGTTAACTAATCACAATACATACTGCATATCACAAAGTAATAATTTCCGTCGTGCAGTACCTCTATCTCTGGTCCTTTCCAAAGGATAGATAGCTACTACCATCCCTATGACGTCTACAGAGCAATAGGGAATGAGAATATTGTAAAGAATACATAAGAAATGTTTGCATAAATTTAGATATCAAACTTGACTGTGTGAACAATACGTACCAACAATATCATCAGGTGTCCGAAGACGTCAAGGGATATCGGTGAATGATAGAAAAGGAGGTCGGTGCTGATAGGGAATATGCTGACATTCTTCAATGACGCCAAGAAGTGCCGTTCTCGACGTGAAAACCAATTTGTAAAGGTTGGTTACCATATTCCGTTCGCCATCTGTAGCAGCGTTGACTGAGAGTCTGGATATATGGTAAACCTTGCCAGCACTGAGTATGGACCTCCATTGAGTAATATCGGCATCACCTTCTATGATGCTGAATATCTCATCACACTATAAAATATTGAAATGCATTCGTAAGCATCATACATGTATACGATGAGGACTTTATTGAAAACACTAATCCAATACCTGGCAGTCCATAAATATAACTTTCCATACTGTCCGTCGCCCATACACTCGAACGGACATTGCTCGCATGAACCGAACTATCAATGTTATAGATCTATTGCAAGAGTTGATGGTGCCTATGGGCATAAATGTAGGTGCTGAAGATGCCATGTCTGTAATGTTAAAGAAATTAAAGCAGATAGTATGGTATGATAATAAAGCAATGACCATAAAGTATTTGTGAAAGTAAATACATTACTGTAAATTACACAATTGTTGTATGATTGAAAATAGGTTAACTAAGCAGACAGAATGTAATAGGTGAAACTAATAAATTGTACGCTAAAATAATCTACAAATGGTTCAATACATCCCTATACACAACATTTTTTGTAACATCTACTAGAACTCATCTCTTATTACGAATCAGTACTTTTAAGCCAGAAGGAGATGAGACACGTGATAGTACAACATAAAGTTGACTGTGGCTTAACACGGGTCTTGGAAGGTATACACGAACTTTATTCAAAGTTTGCCCCTGACTTTTATTGATTGTCATTGCAAACGCCAGTTTTAGAGGGAACTGTCGTCTTCTGAGCTGTAGATATGGAAGATTGGATGGTGTTAAATCGATTCTGGGTATTAGGACAGTGTCTCCAACTTTTGAGCTAAATATTACTTTGGTCTCAATCACTCTATCACCCAACTTACCGACAATCAAGCGAGTCCCATTACACAACCCAATTGACTGGTTCAAATTTCGTAATAGTATAACTAGAGCACCGACTTTATGATCTAAACAATGATTTGACAATTCAGAAATCTTTAAGGAATACAGCAATTCAGGGGGTTCCATGTCACTGAAATAATCACAATCGTTAGCATTTGAAAGACTATCACAACTCAAATAACTCTTCACATCTCTAGGAAGTATGGATAACATGATTGTGTTTATTTCATTGACGTCATCATTTGTTGGTGCAAGAATCCCTCTTTCTCGAAGATATGACCAATCTTCATAATTAGTAGCACAATCAGGGTAAATTGATGTGATCAAATTGTGCACACCATTGTCATCATTCCGTATGAGGAATTCTTTCGGTATCCTAATCCAATTAGGCTCTCCATCATCTGAAATAGCAATTCCTTGCACTTCACCATCTCTAACTTGTAATATCCATCTAGCAAAGTCCTTTATGATGTGCGTGGTCACGTTGGGTTCATCTATTTGTTGCAGCCTCATGTTTATATGCAAGTACAAAATACTACATGCATTCCAGCATATTGCAACGATAGATTCACGACTCCCGTGTGCAATCATTGAAAGTATCTTTCTTAAGTCTCCCCCAAGAAGGACCAGTTTTCCACCAAAAGCATTTTGATTATCACATACGTCCCTAAGGTGATGATCAACGGCTTCAAATGCTAAACAATTCATCATTGGTGTTTCATCCCACAAATCAACATTGTTTCACGGATAAGATCTGCAAGTTCAGACCTCTTATCAAAGTAACAAACTGACGTTTCATCAGGCTGTAAGGGTATTTTAAACACTGAATGCGCTGTTTTCTCTCCGGGTAATAATAAAGAGCCAATTCACGACGATGCTATGGTAAGGACAATATGTTTCTCTGATCGGAACTTAGAGATTATAGTATTCCATAGATATGTCTCTCCCGTGGCTCCACTACCATATATGAAAAACAACTCTCCTTCACCTCTATTATAAGTATCGAATACTGATCTGTATGCATGATACTGGTCTGAGTTCAACCCTCTTACAAAATTTTCAAATCTTGATGTTTCCAGAGCTGCATTATAATCAAGTTCATCAATAATAAGCTGATTTATTGCGTGATCTGCCGCTTCGATAGAAGGGAGTGGCATTGGAGGGAAATTTCACAGCGATCGTCCATTCCTATTCAAAATACGTTCTATCTCAAGGAGGCCAAGATTCCGGCGCTCGGTAGATGGTAAATCTATATCCGGCATTCTTGTTTGTCGTCGTACGGTATGTAGCAGGTCATCTGTTAGGTGCACCCAATGTGCATCCCACAACTGCACTGGATTAGCAATCTCAGATAATATCAACATGGAACAAAACATATTTCGCAGTTGCACATCTAAAGCCCAGGTTGATGCTTCAGATAATGCAACATGCCATTCACCATCATCATCAAGCAAACCCAGTGCCATGCATGCTGACTTAAAGGTTGGGTGTAGGACACCATGTATGGTGCGAATATTCTCAAAAGAAGTGGCTCCACAAATCTTTGTAAGAAGTATTCTCAAGTAATATTGTTCACCACAGTTTGGATGTGCAAATGGAAGCCAACCAATTGAAGAACCTTTTTGACGGACCGTCTAGCTTCTAGAAGAATGATTTCATACCTATTGTGTGGAGCAGATACGTGGTCTATCGAGCTTGTGGATACTTCTTATTTGCTTCAAACTACATTGTTAACATTGTTTGCTGTGCGTCTGGTTCGTTTGCAATATCAAAGAGATCCTCTCTATCGCTGAACAGAACTAATTGTTCTCTAGGCAAATGGTATTGAAATTTTTGGATAGAAAGATATTGATGTTGCAAGCTGAACTTAAAAATCCGCCAGCATGACTCCACTACAGATACGTAGCGACAATCCAAATACTCCTGAGTTTTATCCCCTTCTCTATGTGGCCGAGAGTGCTCACTGTCATGATGTATTGTATTGCCTTCAATGACAATAGTAGCACGATCATGTACCTTATGTACATACTTATGTAAGTATTTGATCACGCTACGGACAGCAATGCGCTCGATGTTTATGTGAGTGTCATATTTTACACATAGATCTCTATTGTATGGGACCACCCACTGGTTATCAATCTCTCGTCCATTCACGACCACTTGTTGGGGTGTGCACCGCCTACGGTATTGAGCGAAGCCATGCTCATCAAATGTTGTTGGGTTACACAATCTTTTTAGATAACATTTTGAACATTTTCCGTCAATCAAACATGATAGACATGGGCCATGTATCATGAATCGTGTGATAGTATCATATGCTAGAGGATCCATAACTTGATCAGGAATTTCGGCACTAATTAGCCTATCAACATCTTCTGGGCATGTGGGCTTATCTTCCGATGCCACTGTTAAGAGAATATGAGCATGGGGAAGGCCACGCTTCTGAAATTCAACAACATATACATCTGTGAAAGATAAAGTGGGGGTTATTAGTACATTGAATGTTTTTGTGAGGTAAAATACTGTATTTTACAATGCAAGTAACTCACCAGCAATGACTGTCCCAAAGATCTTTTTCATCTTAAAATCATCGAGCAGTTGTCGTAACTTAATTCTGAATACTCAAGTTATTAGATCTAGTTTGTCCTTCGATCGTTGACCAGGTAATAGCTCATTAGTGATTTCAGGCCAACTTAGATTACATGTAAATGTCACGAAGAAATCAGGAGGCCCCAGAGCACGGTAAATTGCAATTGCATCTTGATAATACTGCATCATATAACATGGCCCTCCAGTGAAAGAAGATGGTAGAATATATCTCCGCCCTATTGATTCTGTATTAACGTCACCTGCGTTAAGTGCATCTTGAATGCCACTGTACAACTCTGTCCGTAGGCGACCTTGATGGTTTTCGAACCATGTAAGTCTATCTTGCTCAATGGCAGCCCATACATCTATGTAGAATTGTTGGCCCAATCGACAGCTCTGTTTAATAACGATGGATTCATCTAATTGGTCTTGGATGCGAAATGCATAAAATTCCCTCATTGATACCGTTGACCTTAATGTATTGGAGTTAGTCACTCTTGGGATATCTGCACTCCATCCATCAGTAACAGAGGATAGTGTAAAGGCATGTATGATGGATGATGCTCATCTATCCTCTGTAAGGTTCCATCCCTTGTTTGAAGAACGATATCTCGTGGTCCAAAGTGCTTAGTTCCATCGCTAACTATTAGTCCCGCGACCTCTTCTGCGATGGGTCTAATATATTGTTGGCCCTCTCTGGCTTGGATGATGCAAATTCGCAAATCAGGAACCTCGCCATGGTCACATAACATGTC